>JABASI010006658.1:0-10615 GCA_019776505.1 Tomocerus nigrus
CTAATGGAAATGTCAAGTTAAGTACTACAAATCACATCCGGAATTGTGTTCCCTTCCACTTTCTATATAAATATAACTGTATCGTCTAATATTAAGTCTCTGGCTTAAGAGTTTGGTAAAACGGCATGGTACTCCCGTCTCTATTTGTACAAACGAAGTGCTGAATGAAAGTAAGTACACATTTACAAAGTATCCACGTACGTTGTAGTAGTAGTAATCCTTTATCGGTGAACGCAACGACAACTCAGCAGTCAGAGTATCTACTTATGCGTGAGTGAGCCGAGACGAAGCGTAAAGAAAAGTTTCCGATATAAATTGTTACTTGAGAATTGTAAATATAGATACCTGGGAAATGCATGGGGCTCCTGAAATAGAAATCAAAAGTTTTTATCCTGCCGCTAATTTCTTCTATTATCCGAATCTTCTCGTGTGGAACATTTTCAGGAAAGAAAATAATAATTCACACCAAGTCAAGCTGACATGAAAAGTTTGACCAATTTATTACACAACGGACCTTTTTTTTAGCCCTTAGAATTAAGACTTACACATTTACACATAGACAAAACGTACTTATTTTTTAGCTCTTTTATACTACACACGACTTTCGTTTCGTTACTTGACTTTTTGTAACTAAAAAAAGTTTTTGTTTAATTTCACCCCTTTTCGTCGGATGGGCTAATAGTATCGTAACTTTTGTAGCGTCTGCTCAATGTTATGCATTTCTGCCTCTCATCTCTCTACCTTGGTAAATTCCTTTTGTAAACAAGGGGTGCGTTTTCAATGGGAGTGACTTCTTTAACAATGCATATATTTATTCATGATCAATGTGCATTTAATTCATGTGCATATATGAAATGGGAAAAAGGGCAAAATATTGATATGATCTTATAGGAGTTGCATAGAATTGTCAAAAGTTCTAATCACAATGTAAATGACTGGACAAGAGAGTAGGACTATTGAAATTAGGGCGTTTCAAACAACAACAAATTAAGTCATTCTTTCTACTTATTTTACTCATTTCCCTTTTTCACTAATCAAAAATTTCCATTGCGTAGACGTCGACACTTAATTTTAACTCAGACTGTCACTCATGTATTTCACTTATTTGGTCGTCATGATGGTAACTTTTAGATTTATTGTGAGACCGGAGCAACATTGTTGTTAGCAATGAGTAGGGCATTCAAACTAGTATCTAAAAACAAGATTTTTGACTTTTTTACTTAAAATATGGAAGTTAACTTTCAAAATGTGATTTGAAACTCCTTATTATGTTTATCATACACTCAAATATAGAAACGAGATTTATGTCTTTTTGAACTTAAAATACTTAAGTTACTTTTCAAAATACGATTTGAAACCTCTTATTATGCTTATTACGCATTAAAATTCGACCTAGAAACGTGATTTTTGAATTTTTCGACTTTAGTACTTAAGTTACTTTCCAAAATGTGCCTTGACAGCCCTTATTATGTTTATTATGCATTCAAATTACGATCTAGAGGATTTTTTTCATTTTCGACTTGAAATACTTCAGTCATTTTTCAAAATGTGATTTGAAACCCCTTATTATGTAGGTAAATAGAAAGAACTGACGAAGGGAGATATTACATATAGAAAGGGAATGAAAGAAAAGGAAAGCATTTCAATTACGATTTGTAAACAGGAGAGTCTTTGGAACACCCGCAAGTTAAACAACTCACATTCACTGACTATGACTGACTGAATAAATAAACGCAACTTATAAAACAGAACGGGAACACATCCACTCACTAACTCACTCTCTCTTTCTTTCTATTTACATGGAGGAAAATAAAGTTGTCAGACTCTCGTTTACTTTACATTTTGACTTGACTCTGCAATAAAATACTCGTCACTTCCTCCATTTACATCCCATAGAACATCAGCAACATATGTACACACATCTACATACGAAAACACATAAAAAAGTAGAAAAAAAACTTTTTCGTATTTGCAAAACTGCACTTTCTTCATAAATTATATCTTCTGTATCAGCGCGAAACAAAAATAACCAATAAACCAACAAATGTAAAGCTACTCGTGCTATTTTCATTCACAAATCTTTCGCCATAAGAAAATTTAGTAAATATTGTCAAGAAAATGTTGTAAAACTTTTAAAAAACAATCTCATGTATAAGTGAGAGGAGTTTAAAGAAAATTGGGTTTGAAAAAAATCTATAGTAAATATAGAGCAGGAATTTATAGGAAATAATAATATTCACTTTTCGGCATTCGACTTCGATTCCAATGTGTATAATAATAATAAAGTAGATCAAAAAAATTTATGTTAATATTTGTTTTATATCTTCAAGGACTAAATGAAAAATCTTTGAACTCGTTATTATTTCTAAGTAATCACAATAAGTAGATAGATAACTGATACATTTGCTTTTTTTTCTCGAAGATAAACTTTTTATAAGTATAAAATGCTAATCTCCAAAAATATTTCGTTGATAATATCAAGGGATGATGACATTTTTGGATTATTAGATTTCACTTGACATTCCAAAGAGCTTAGTGGTTTGAGTTGACTGGTAATGGAAGGAAGGATGGGAGAAGTCTTATAGTGAATTGCAATTAGGGGCATTCATTGTGTCATTATCAGAATTCTGATGTGTATCCGTTTAACAATGGGAGAAGAAAGGATTAGATTCTATTGTGTCTCTCTGTGTACTGCTTACACTAGTGATTAGGAGAGCTCTAAATGTTTTCGACACACGTACAGGAGAAAATGTCCTGCCTGCCTGCGACGAACTGTTTCACGACTTTTCTAGCTGTCACGTTGAACATCGTAAACCACACAAGAGAAGCTCTGCACAGTCTGAGTCTGCAGTGAGAGAGGGACAGAGAGGAGGCGAGGCAATTCCTGTCACTTTCTCGCCCCTCGGCTTTCGATAATTAGTGAGCCTGTCAATACCCACGCAATAAGAACAGTACATTATAGGGACATATAGTATACTAATAATACAAAACACAATATCTATACAATTAGTCACAGTATCTATTGTATATCCCGACTTTTGTGGCTTTTCTATTAGAAATATTAGAATCCCTATGGCTGGAGAGAATTGGAGAACGATATAGCAGATAGCTATCAATACCCTAAAAGCAGGGATGGAAAAAAATGAACTTTTCCAGCATTCTGAATGTTGAATTTCCCAAGAATTCCAAATTTCCTAAAACTGTATCCGAATTTCTTATAATAGGCAATTTTTACTATAAAAGGAGTCATTTCTCAAAATTCTGCTTGAATTTCTAAAACTTGGACTTAAATTTCCCAAAATTCCACTCGAATTTCGTAAACTTGTGCTTAAACTCAAAATTCGGCTCATATTTCCTAACCTTGTGCTAAAACTTCCCAAAATTCCGCTCGAATTTCGTATACTTGGGCTTAAATTTCCAAAATTCCGCTGAAATTTCCCAAAATTAGGACGAAAGTATTAGAATCTAATTGCGACTACCCGAATTTCTTCCCCTTCAGAGCATATCAATGTAAAACTTGCACAGGGATAGGATACCAGGTTTTTTCCTTCCCTCTATAAAAGTATCTGTGTATGACTACCCCAAAAGATTATGAGTTCAATATATGTATCATCTGAGGAGGGAAAGGATAAGAATATCGGCAGGGAGAGGATTTTGTGAGTGAAAAGAGCTGAGTCACATTCAGATGAAAATGACACGAGTTATATGTGTCCCTTTGTCTTCTCGCTTTTACTTCCGTCCCCACGCACTCTTCTTCTTTTCTTTATCCTTCCCTTTGCCAACCTATTCTCTGACTAACATCCGACTATTCTATAATATTTCTATTACGATAGATAAGAGGAGACCACACGGAAAGAAAGAAAGAGGGAGAGAGAACACATAGGAAACTTTCCCATTTCATTCAGTTGACTTGAGTTGAGATGAGAGAAAGAGAGGCATTATCATCTCCCAATTGTCACTAAGTAAAAGTAGAAGGTAGCTATTGTAGAATCAGTAAAGACCGAAACTTATCTTCTCGAACATCATCTCATCCAAATCAAATAATAGAAAAGTAAGGAATTGTTGTATAAATATATTATTACACCCGACCCTAACGAATCTCATCATTGAAACATATACGGTGCTGATTATAATGATACTCTTCTTCTTGCTAAGCATTTATTGTCATTCATTAATTTAAGGAAGCAGTTTTATAGAAACGCGCCGTCAGTCTGTCCGTCCATCTGCCAAAGTTATAACTAAATTAACTCTTTTAAATTTTGAACCAATGTTTTCGTAATAAAAAAAGATAATTAAAAAGGGAAAGATAAAAAAATAAAAAGACACGGCAATTAAAGATTACGCCCGAAATTGGACGTACCACTTTTGGGGAAAGAGAGTAGAAAATTTTCAAAAAAATGCTATTTTCTCCAAAATGTGTTGAGATAACCCGTAGAAAAAATAATTTTAAAGCTTCTACACTTGCGTTACAGATGAAAAGAAAGTTTGCAACTGGAAAAAATGAATACCCACATTAAATGTTGTGGTTCCGCAACTTTGTTGTATTCGTGTTTTATAACGGTTTATTATATATTGTGCGTTCAAGATGAGATACGCATCAAGATGAATTCATTATGCTAGAAATGCAGATATGCACAATTTATGTGTATATTCTTTCAATTTGACTCAATCTCTCAATCAGCTCAACTCGTTCATTATTCTATCTTTCGCCTGATGACACTTGATCATTTTCTCACTCTTCTTTCACTCCAATCCAAAGTGCTGTCGCTTTTCTACTTCATTCTTTCACATGCACTCAATCTACATTATTATTAATGGAAATGTCATATCATATCGTTCCTGATAACTGATAAGCATAAAAATAAAATATCTTTATATACCTTGAATGTCACAGTTAACTATTCTTTGTAGAATTTCTAGTAATTTATTTGTGCTGAAAGGGAACCCTTGTTTTTTATATTTATTTTCTCCCTAGCTATGAAGTGTATAAAGGAAAGAGGAGTAAAAAGGAAAAGGATGGGAGATATCCGATCGTTTCTACAGACTGCTGCTGCAAAGAGGATGATTGTAATTTGAGACAGTGCCCATGCAGAGAAGAACCCCTCCTTATGACAGGGTTCTATCTACATTTTATTTTATCCATCCTGGATAATTTGGACAAAATTGCTAAGGCTAAACCGCACTTTCAACCGGTCAATATACAAAATGACCGTGAGTAAAACCAATTTTGTCCAAATAAGTCCACAAGATTATTGTCCAGAGAAAATTAAAATTTTATTTTACCCATCCTGGACAATTTGGACAAAATTTCTATGGATGAAACAATGTAAACTACACTTTCATCTAGCCAATATACAAAATTAAATTGGATAAAACGAATTTTGTCCAATTGCGACCACCCCTGTTGTGATGTCGTTCACGGAAACCCTGCTCCTTAATAAGAAACTTCCTTGTATGTGTTGTGTGTAGCTAATAGTCACAGAATTATACACATGTGGCTGCACAATACAAAATCATCTTTACAAACAACATACAAATACGGAGCGTGTACTACTTACTACATTGGTTTTTGTTCAAATTGTCCTATAGCTCAAATAATTCCAATTATAGTCTATAGGTCCAAGTTTGTATATAAATAAAAAAGTGTAAGGCTTAACCAACTTTTCTGTTGGAATTACGGGAAGCGCGTATAATGTTTGGAAATTGTAGCCAGGCAGTAGTTCGACGACGCAACTTCACGCACCCAATAATTTAATCCGATTGCATTTCTTCTTTGGATTCCTAACACGTCCGGAATGTAATCACAAAATTGCAATTGAGCCCCATTCTTTCCTTCCCGTCCACATTTGGCTCTCAGAAATTCCAATAAGGGCAGGGCAACTCATTTCTACCAAAGAGATTTCATTTCTCCAGAAAATCTCTTCATTTCCTTCCGTGTTAATTATTTAGCAAATTAATTTTGTTGGGAAATATCTCAGCCAAAACTATACAGCTCCCTCTAATTAAGTTTGATTTGATGTCTTAATTGAAATCGATGATACTCTCTGGACACAGTTCTCTCTATCTCTGAGAAAATTAATATTTGGTAAACAGACACACACTTAGGGGTATTCAGGTTCATTGATTATAATTACAATAAGTGCTCATTCTGATTTTTTCAAATAATAATAGAGGTATTCACTTTCAGTGATTATAATTACAATAAGCACTTATTTTGATCATTTGAAATAATTGAGGATTTTTGTGCAGTATGCCAATCTGTATTTATGAATGAATTACAGAAATTAAAATATTAAGAATCATTTGCAATTGCTATTTTAGTGAAGCATTATTTCAAATTCTACTCTGTAAATCTTTAAAAATCTTTTTACTTAATTTGTGTGTCCAGGATTGTATTATGATTTTAGATTAAATTGAAAAATAACTAAATAAAGCAATTATTCTGCTCATTTCAAATAATAATAGAGGTATTCAGTTTCACTAATTAGTATAGTCAAAATAAGCGCTTACATATTCTGGTCATCTCAATTAATGGGGTCTCTGGCGCAAGATTATAATTTTTTGATTATAATCAGGCAAGAAAAAATCGTTAATTTTACAAATAATCAAAACTATGTACCGAATAAGTAAAAATCCATTTTAAAATTTGGATTATAATCTTCGATGAATCTATCATGTAAATTCACTCTCAATTTGTTGTTTGACTGTCTCAAAACCTCTAGACGGTACTGTAACATTTTTTTTGGCAAAGGGAGTTATTCTATTTTATTGCAGAAATGAAAGGCACCAACAGACAAAGTGGATAGACATTGCATGGATTTGAAATAATCGTGATATCTTTTTCTTCCAGTCGAATAGTTAGAATTTCTATCGTCGTCGTGACATGGGAGAGTTGATGTAATGTATAGGACAGGATGCTTTGATTTCCTCACTATAATCTAATTGCAAGTGGAGTGGAGTCAGTTTGGATGAGCATTCACGAGGAAAGCAGATTAGTTTTAATTTCTTTAGAAAACAATCCCATTGGATTGTGTTTCAAGTCATGAAAATGTGATCTGTCTGTCTGGCCGTGATTTACTCGCCAGCAAAGCATGAACATTAAGAATCAATGCCTAATTGAACATTTTCTACCATTATTTCCACGCATAAAAATCATTCTTTGGAGTCAATGGTGCGCGACTTGGAGACAGCACGTTATATTATGTCCCTAGCTCTTACAATACTTACAAACCCACATACGAGTTGCTACTTTTTGCTAGGAATATTTATTATCGATTTATCTGCACATTTTATACCAATTAGAATCCGTAAAATGTTTTTTTTGCTTGGGGTACATTGTAACTTTGTATGGAATGAAAAGTTGTTAGGTTAAAATTGTACGGTGTTAAAGTGCGAAAAAATTAATTAATATTAATTATGAATTAAAGTTCGAGAAAAAAATCACAACTGTTTTTTAACGCTTAAACTGTTTTTTCGTCTTTGAAAAATTTGTCTGTAGAAATAAATAGATGGACATATTATTATTACCATACAATTTCAACCTGACAATTTTATTTATTTTTTAATCCCATACAAAGTTACTCATAACCCTACAATAATCCGCAGCCATTAAATCTAAATAACTGAAAACTAAATTATTTAAGGGCTAATTGATACTTGAACTTTGCAAAAAAGTACAAATAAATTAATTGAGCTCTTAAATTGACGTTAATGGTTGTTGGGTTTTGGAAACATTTACTTTTACTAAACAATTTCATTTAGTAGAATGTAAAATCGATTTGGTTGCACAGAAGAAGGGTGTGGGAAATAGAAAGACTGCAGGAGAAAATCGAAGTCAAATCCAGCAGAGATGAGAAATTTGATACTTGACACAGCTATAGGAATTTAACACTAGGAAAACGCATGTTTATTAATATTATTATGGGTATTATGGGTATATAAATATTAGGCGAGTCTCTTCTATTGTGTAAAGTGTGCGTGGCGGAGAGATAGGAAGAGAGTGAGAAGATTAAGTAGGAAAGCCTGAAGGATTAAATGTCTCTAGCTGTCAAATAGTGACTTACTTACACTCACACGGACTGAATGAACAGAAAATGACGGTGGCGGTGGAGCTATTCAGAGCAAAACATTTTCAAAGAAAATGACGGTGGCGGTGGGTGAGAGAGCTATTCAGAGCAAAACATTTTCATTCTCCGTCCAGTGCACACATCTAACACCAAGAATTTCTCTATGAATTAGAACGAAAAGTGCAGCAAGTAGGAGTCAGATAAGACGAAAATGAAATTCGACAGAGGAACTTCCTCCTTAAAAACGAAAATATTCATAAAAATGCAAATAACTTGTCTATTTTGACTTTTTGACTACCCCACGACAATAAAAAACGTATAGTACCTACGTATCCTGCCTACGTATAATGCTACACATGATCTTTAAATACAAATGTATCTTACCCGCATATTATTGGGGTTTTTTTTTGGTGAAATGGTTACTACATCTTCATACGTTGATTCAATGTAAATTCCTAATCGTTAATTATAAAGTAAATTCATATCTTCCGTGAAAACTGCCTCACAGATATTATTTTCACAAATTCGTCCTAATTATGTCTCGATTTGGCAAAGGGTGCATATTAAGCATAACTAGGTAACTATATCGCTGCATTCAAATTAATTGTACCTGGCGCTTTGTCAAAAATTAGGGAGTTGAACGAATCTAAAATAATAGTTAAGCTTCATTTAAAATGGCTATCGAAAAATATAAATATTGGCGTTGGGATTGGGCTCAACTAAATTTTACAATTTCGTTATTTGGTCAATTACCAAAATCGAGAAAGAGACTGAAACTGTTAATTGCTGATTTGCTTCATTACTAATAGAAGTTACTCCATGAGAAGTTAGTACACAGTGTCTGTGTGTTTTGTAAAAGTTCTAGAATTGAAGATCAGCATAATAATATTATAAGCATGTAGAGTGTACTAGAGTCGGGTGCGTAAATTCTGTTAATAAAAACGTATCGAGAAAAGTGAATTGTAAGGCTGCGGAAGTCGATAACTCAGAGGCAGAGGATAGAGGCGAGCGAGCGAGAGTCTCATCGGACGGAAGTCAGTTCTGGCTATAAGATCTTGCGAGAAAATTGAAAATGTGCATAGAGAGTGAAAGAAACGGAGGCCAACTGGGAAATTCTTGAGAAAAAACTATTTTTAGCCTTTCAAAGTGTGCTGCACTGGAGTTTTCTATTTTCTAGCATATTCAGCATTACTATACTCTAACTCTATGCAGTAAATATGAATCTAAGGACAGATAACTTAAAATAGAGTCTTCTTAAAGCTATAAGGAGTGATATAGCGTAGAAAGTTGTTTAATCTCGTGTGTGCCAGGGAAGGGAGTCTTATGAATTGTTAATGTAGTTGCAAAGAGAGCACTCAGACGAGTCACTACTGATGTACACATCTAATAAATACGCACTAGCTATCTAAGTTACCATAGAGCACCTGCACGTGCTCTATGCTAACTGTTTACCATAAAGTCTCATTATTGGCCCAATTCACGCGTAGTCCCGCAAAATTGGTAAACTCGCTAAATATCGAATTGCAAAATTATTTAGCACGTTGGCAAAAAGAAGGCATAACAACCAATCCGAAGCTTTACTTTCGGTGTGAAATTTATCTTACTCTAGGGACTTCTACTTATTTCGCAACTTATGAGATTTGCTACTTTGGTAAGACATTAATTTCGCAAATTATGAGATTTGCTACTTTAGTAAGACACTTGTGCCTTGACAAAGAAGTTTTTTCGTCAAAATCTTTGGAAAATATCGAAATTTTTGCAAGGTGGACGTTTTATACATTCACAGGTGACGAATATTAAATATTGCAAATGGGATAAACTCTTTTGCTAGTGCGGCGTTTGCAAAACTGTGAATTGGGCTAATATTTCAAATTCGATATCTATTTTAAATTATTTTAAATTATTATGGTAACTGGTTGCAATTATTAGAGCACTTGCAGGTGCTCTATCATAACCAAGATGTACTAGCTAGGTCCACACACTCCACGGACGACTCGAAAAAGATCACAAGAGAAAAGAATTCAAAAGGAAAGGCTGCCCGAGCGAGGCATACATTAAATATGATGTGCATTCATTCATTCATTGCCAAGGTGGGTTGGGTAGAGTGACGTGGCGTGGAGAGCAAGTACAAGGTAAGCACTTTTCTCTATAAAAATAAATGTAGGGCCGAGTGTTGCATTTAGGGAGCTGATTAGATCCTCCATTGCACCGCGTTACGTTACATTAACTTCCTCTTTGAAGACCTCTCTCTCTCTTTTTCTCTCTGATGAGATGATGAAAATCATCTTTCATCTTCCCAATCACAAATTCCGTCCCTACGGACCACTCAAACGGCATTTCCTATAAACCAACTCGTATACTACACATTAACATTAGTCATCCCACATCAACTCAACTCGCAACTATGACATGTCTAGCTACTATATCTACATAAATCATTAGGTAGGGTAGGATTAGTGTTAAATGTGCTCATAAGATTATCTACCCGACAAAATATGAACACAGGTCTGCGTTGAAAATAAATAAATATATATAGATCTGACTCCAAA
>JABASI010006659.1:0-10614 GCA_019776505.1 Tomocerus nigrus
ATAAAAACCCATAGTCAGATATCACTGTTGCCGAAGGCATTCTCTACGAGAATCGAAGTTCAGACCTGGTCGATTAGGTATGGGACACCTTAACCGCTGGACTGATGTGCCACGGCTACATAAAATGATACTATTAAAACTTCTAAAATTACACTTAAGGAAAGGTGCTAAGAAATGCGTATCTTTTATTGCGGATGCGGAGATACTCTGGGTTTTTCCTGTACGGTCAAAATTTTGGGTCGTTGTCTGTTGTCGGGTTTTTGTTGTTTTTTGTCTTTTGTTGTCTTCGTCTAATATTAAACTAATTTGCCTTTGTCCAATTTTGCCGGGCCTAGATAGAAATAGAAAATATTTCTACAAATATTTATCTTGCAATAATGCAAGTATTTCCTTCGTCACACTTCAAGAGTTGGCTGCGGCCTTTAAGAATCTCTCAGTATAAATTGCACCACTTTTACTCAATGTATTGGCAAGCCTTAGATAGAACGTGGAAATGCACAAATTGTATAGATGTTTATTTAACAATTTCTACAAATTACTAAATACATGCAGCATTAAATTAATGAAAATAAATGTGTCTGATGTTGGTTATGATGTTCAAAAGATGTGAGACTGCATGTAGTACTATTGTATAAAAGTATAATTATTAATTATAGTTCATGGCCATCCTTATGGATGTCAGGATTTTAATTATGAACATTTAAAATTGTATCATTTAATTTTTGTATTACTAGTACTACATGTGAATATCGTTGTCATTATCATAGCGCCATGATTTAGAAGCATAAAGGTGCGTACACTGTTGGAAATCATATCGTAGCTCGGCAAGACTAAAATGCCCCACCCTTTGGAAAAATTCTCGTCGAAATTAGTTTATTGTAAGTTAAATTAGTGTTAATTAGCAGGTGGGGAAAATTCCCCACCCTACGAGTGGGGTGGGGAGTTTTCCCCACCCTTTGAAATTAGATTATTTTAAGTTAAGTTAGGTTAGGTTAGCATTTGTGGTGGGGTGGGGAATTTTTCTGAAAGGGTGGGGTATTTTATTCTGGCCGTATCGTAACTAGTGCACTTTGTATATATGTTCTTGATCTGAATGAATTTGAATAGTAGTAAATAGTGACAAAGAATATAATAAGGAATATTTGTCTGCAAATAATGATTTAAAAAAATACCAACCTTTTTTACACGCAAATGACTTGCTGTTAAAAAGCTGGTTGAATACTTGCGGTATTTCCTTCTTCTTTTGCATTATACAAATGATGTACAGTGAGAGATTAAATTGTGTCAATACATGAATTCCAGCACATAATATATGCACATACTTAGGGCTGGGCTTTAAATAGATTTTGGAGATGTAATGTAGCTGAAATATTATCTGTACAAGAAAGTAGAGGCACCTCAGTATTTGTATCCAAATTTTCCAATTTCCAGTCGATGTTTTTAATGTTCGTGTTGAATTTTGCCAAATGAAAGGCAGCAGGCCGATTTTAAACAACTTACTTAACGATATGCCAAAGATATTAGCATAATCCTTTTCAGCATCCCCGAGGCCGACATTTGAGGATTTCTGAATTTTAAGGCAACGCCACTCGGAATAAAATGCTCCCAATCCGAAGCTTTTCATCGTTAAATTTTTGGATGCCTACATTGTTGCATGGACAAGGTTCTCTTCAGATTCCGGGAAATAATATGAAGAAGTAGCAGAACTACAAACAGCTTTATGAGCTATTTAATAAAAATAACTTTGAATATTAAATGAACTTTATTCCATCGCGAGCTTTATCTTTTATACCATCCTGTCTACTGATACTTATCAACGAACATTTTTCGATAAAACTCGCAATTATCTGAGTCTATGGTTCCATGCATCCACTAAATCGACATATGTACCTAGCATCTAACCGTTTCTCAGAAAATGTCAATTATTTTTTAGTGAATGAAGAAGAGTTATCATTTTTGATTGATTGTCAACAACGGTTAGGGACAAAAAAATTTCTCTTATAAATTGGACTAATAGATAAATAATTTTCTAATCAAGCTCATGCAGCAGGGAACAATCGCCCAATCTTTATTTACTATTAATTTTTTTATGATTACCAGAAAATTGAACTAATAAACTGCATTCGTTTGATGGATTTTTTTAATCGATTAACAATATATAGGGTTACCTATATTTGTAAGGTAAGAGATTAGCCGCCATAGAAAATGTGTATGACCCACTTAAGTTTTCTATTTCCCATGTGTCCACCCAGTTTTAGCTTTACTAGCTTGCCAGCTTTCTCACCAGAAAATATTAAATGTCCCATTGCTGCTATTCCTCAAACGAAAGCATGCAACTGATTTTACTTTTTGCTAATTTGGCTTTCTGCAAAAAATCAAGGTGACAAAGAGTAAAATGGTTAGTTTTTGCTTTTTTATGTTGCAATAATACTTATTTTAAAAATTAATATGGATCCTCTTCCTAAAGTTCAAATAATAATATTATAAGAATATAGTTTAATATGGACGGTACAAACATAGATGCTCTTTCATAGTATAGTCATTCTTATATTTATATTGATACATGTATCATTCAGTCAATGATTAACTACATCGTATGATTATACCAGTTTTGTCTAATTTGCATAAAATCATCTTATTCGTGTACATTCAGCTAAATTCAGGATAATCAATTATATGCACTACATGTTAAACGTATAGGTACGCTAAGCTAGGTAAAACCACATACTGTACGCCCACAGCTACCAAAGCACAAACGCTATATACACTACTACACACAATGTAATGATTATGTAAATGCTACTATCAATATAGTTAGCAAATAACCTCTAGCCAATTTAATATAAATAGGAAAACATCTGCAAGCAAGAGCAGTCTTGGCTCGTGTCTCAGACTGTAACTACAGAAGTTCTCTGATGAATAAAAGTGCATAACAGATGGATACCCTAAAGACTCAATTATAAGTCCACTTATTTCCAAAGGGCCCATGGAGCCCTCCCCTAGCCACCAATATTATTTTAGTAATTCGGAGCTTAACATTTAGTTTTACGGTAGGTACTTACATATCAATTTGTTATCAAATCAGTTATTTATATACTTCCTCTGCTGCCTGTCAATTTACCTTGGTAAATAGTTAATGACAAATATTGAAAATGTAATTGGCTTTTTGTTCGGAGGAATAAATGCTTCAAGACGACCCGTGGAAAATGTTTTACGGTTTCATTTACAGTAGGGGAGATTGTTCTCGGTTGAACCAAATCTTATTGTTTCGATGAAAATCATTATCTCTGAACATACTTGACAGAATGACGTGGGATTTTTAATTTAGAGTTATGTTGCATAACACCTGCATGCGATTGTATTTTTATAAATATTGAATTAAAATTACACCTTTGAAAAATCATAATCACTTTTTGGGGGTCAAAAGTAAACTTTTGAGGGTTCACTTAAAATCGTATTGTGCTCCCCCACGGGGTATTGAAAGGGTAATATTTTCTTGAGTAATTGTTATGATACTTATCATTTATATTTGCAACTGAAATTTGGAATAACTCGCATCCCATTAAACAAATATTTGAATGAAGCAGAGAAAGTAAAATGTTATCGGTTGAACCACACCTATCTGTTCTCGGTTGAACCACACCTATCTGTTCTCGGTTGAACCATACAATTGGCCCGTGTATAATAAGCTTCAACAAGAAAACGAAAATTTCATTATTCGTAGAGATGCTCAGCCGACAATAGATGACAACTAAAAGTACACAATTTCAGAATTGAAAAAATGATTGCCGCGGCTAAAGAAATACTAAATGGGAGCAGTGTAGCTAAAGCAAAAATATTCTTAATACTTCTCTTCAAAGATTTAAGTCTAAATTAAGGGATCTAAATTTATATGAACCACCTACCGATGGCTAAAGAGCAAGGGAAAGGGTGGAGGGGAGCAATTTTGAAATTTTAAACTGCTAAGCATTTATTTCGAGTAATATTTCATGAATGGTTCAACCACTGGTTCAACCGAGCTTGATACTGTTCTCGGTTGAACCATAATATGCATTTTAAGTTAATCAAATTTACACCCTAACATAGATAATAAATTATGAGTATAACCATATGAACTTCTAGCCAAATACATTTTGAGTCTAATGGCATCAATAAAATTACTATGCTTTGAGTGAATAAATTACAAATATTTGCTAAAGATAAAATGGTTCAACCGAGAACAGTCTCTCCTACATGATATTGATATTAGTACCTATATTCAATTTTACTTTACATGGGATGTGTGAAATACAAATGGAGTGCATATTGATAGGTTTTATTGGATCGTCCATTATACAATAAAGGTTCATAATTTCAATGCACTACTTTTTAGAATGATTTTAAATTGCCATGCAGTATATTTAGTATGCATATAATACTCAGTGATTTCATTAGATAAATATAAAGAAATTTAAACCATAATGCAGTTTCATCTTCGTTAGGTGCCTACCACAAATTTAATTACTTAAAAATTGGACAAAGATAATGAAAAGGGAATAAGCATAATATATCCGTATAGTGTAAAAAGAAATAGAGGGAACTTAAAGACCAATTAGCAATGAACGACCACGACGTTTTTCTGGCGAGCTTGGAGGTGAGTAAATTGGCGATGTGTGCACAGAAACCACTTTATTGGCATCAATACTTTGTTGCATTGTTTCTGCTGCTGTCTTGCCGTTGTTGTGAGCAAAAAATCTGTCACTGCCAGTGACACCTCCGATTGACGTTTTATCTTTGCCACTTAGTCCCAATTCTTTACCATGACTTCTATTTATCTGTGCTTGTACATTATTTTTCCCAGTGGAAGTTTTCCCTATATACATATGTTACGTTTTATTAAAAATCTCTTTGACCTTAATTCCAAAAAATTCATTTTTACCTACCTTGATGATCTATTCTGACTTTGTAAGGATCTTTATTTGTTCCGCCTAGATTTCTGCCATCAGACATACCAGGGAATTTATTCTCAACATTTGAAATGCTCTCTTTTGCTCCTTTCTTTGTAGCTGAGGTCATTTTATTGGACGGTAAGAGGTTGTTGCCGTCCTTGTAGTACTTATTCCATGTTTTGCCAACCCTTTCATATGGCTTTGCTTTTTGAATGTTACTCGAACCTACCAACAAAGCATTGTGGCTAAGTTTGTCTTTATTCAGACGAAACGTAATGTAGGTACCTTACTATTTGCTTAAAAAATGATGGAAATCTAAAATAATCACATTTTACATTAACGTAAAATAACCTAAACATATAAATGGCTTGTGGAAAATTTGCAGAAAGAATTGATAAATTATCAAAAAGAATAAAATTAATAATACAACACAAATATTTTTGATAATGATGAACAGTTACATACTTCCTAAAGGTTTCTTTTTTCCTCCACTGATGCTACTTGAAATTTTTGATTTTTTCGCGGCCTCAATGCCTCCAAAAAGTTGAAAAATAATTACAAATAAAATTAAAAGTCTCAAAAAGAATGTGACAACTTCTTTCTTCATTTTCATCTCTAAACAAAGAAATGAAAGTAGCAGTACCTAATTAAATAAAATGTTAATCCTACAAGTAAATGAAATAGCTTTTAAACAATGCATATATTTTATAAAGAATAAAACTATCACTCACTTACTTTTATTGCAGGAATTGCTGTGTGAGAAAAATGAATATATATGTACCTACTTTGACTTTCATTTTATATCATTTGGGTGCCACGAATTACAAGCACAAATTATATTTTTGTTCAATTTCTAGTAAGTACATTCTTATAGCATCATCTACTACGAAGAAAAAAGTTTTATAATTAACTTTACTTCCTTCATTGAACTCAATTGATTTCGATTTACCTATACATTACAAACTAAATGATTGTGTCATAATTATAATAACCACTTTAATAAAGCTTACATAATAGTATTCATTTGTCTTATTATGGTTTTGTGTTTAGCATTCGTAAGAACTCATAGTAGAGAAGTACCGTTTAGAGCATTAATCATAAAACAATGTTCTCGAATTATGTTTGACTTCATTCATTTCCTTAGTTGAACTAAATCAATTTCGATTTATCTTACAAACTAAATTAGAAATGACTGTAAACTATAATAACACTTACATAAATACTAAATCTAGTGTCTATATAGCTATTTGTCTTTCTTTTTATGGTTTTGTGGTTAGCATTAACAAGCAGTCATAGTAGTATAGAGAAGTACTTTTAGTACATTCTAGAGCAGTGTCTAATAAGCAAGTTATTTTTCAAGAATTTCCTGCTCACATGCACATTTTCGTGTTGGTAACCCATTCCTCTGAAAACAGAGAGTAGTTCAAATCAAATGATAACAGAATGTTCTCGAATTATGTCTGACCAAACGGTATTTCCTCCACTAGCAGCCTGCCAGACATAGATATGGTTCTCGTACAATGAGACGAGCTATGAGTTAGTAAATGATTTATTATCGCCACAAATATTGTTGGGATTCCACGCTAAGGCTAACAGTTTATAATGTGAGAATAGATGAGGATGCGGTTACCTATTTACTTACCTACAAATATTCCAAGCACACAAGGAAATTATTTACTGCTACCAATACGAGGTAAAAGTGTTGAATACCGATAGAAACTATATACATAAATAATACAATATTACTTTTAATTGCGTTAACAATATGAACAGGAAAGCAGTACAAACAAATAATACTGAGGAAAGTCAATCTGTAATTATTAGTGGGTAAAAAGGAAACAGAACACCGTAACTTATAAATTAGAGGTGGAGGAACTATTACAATTATTTCTGAGACGATGGATGTCCGATCGTAGAATGAGAGACACTGGCTGAAGACATAATTTTCTGCAGAGCATTTCTTTGAGATGGCTATATAGCTTCAGTCTTAATGTACCTCAAGTAAATGTTGATTTCAATCTGGACCATTTGGAATTTGAACGATATTTATGTTTTTATCGATTTTAGGAGAAATCGAAAGTACAGATATCCTTACAATGGAGAGTATGCCACGCACTCAGTCACTAATTAATGTGTTTTTTTCTAGGGAGAAATAATATATGCTTTCGGAATTTCAGTGACTTTATTAGTATGCGTGGGAGGTGAACATATCCAAAAGGGAGATTCTATTCTCGATTTTACGGTGGTGGTCGACTTCGTTAAAAAATTCTATATAAATATAAGGAATGAAAGTTAATGAACAGTTAGTACAAAAAAAGTTTTTAATATTTCACTTTTATTTGTTTTAAGGAAATACTGACGACTATTAGCTGTACGCATACATTTTCTTCTGATTAAGTAGATTAGTAATAAAGCATGGGATTATTAAGTAGATATTTTCTGTACAATATTTTGTTGTATTCCTATTTTGGAATTTCTCAATGTCGAAACGATATTCAGGCGACAATAAAATCTTCGGATCCATTTCATTCTGGGGGTAAATGGGGTAGTCCTGCCTATTGTCCCAATGGAACTTACGTAATTGGTTATAATATTAAACATCAAGAATTTCAGGGAAATACGGGAGGGGTGGGAAATGTTTTTCTTGGGATATTCACCTTCGGCATTTCTTCAGCTGTCCAAGCTCTTTCAAAAGATCAAGATGACAATGGAGTAACCGGTCTCGAACTAATTTGTGGCACACATTGGGTATCGAAAACGAACAAGCACCAGATCAAGAGTAGCGTAATGACACTGGGGAGTTGGAAAGATCAAAAGTTTTGCCCTAACGGATTTGCAAATGGCTTCGATGTCAAAATTCAAGAGTCCCAAGGTACAGCAGATGACGCTGGCATCACCAATTTCAAACTGCTTTGTGACGGAAGTCGTTTGCCACCTCACAGTTTAAGCTTTGAACCTGGAAAATGGGAAATCGAAGAAAAAAAATGTCCCGGAAAAACACTTTTGTGCGGGTTCAAAGCCAAGGTAGAAGACGACCACGAAAGTATGTACTTTTTTGACAATAAATACGCATTATTATGACAATCAGATTAATTTTCATCAAACAGCATTGTTCTGTAGGAACATATCAATAACAAGTGAACTAAGTCGTTTAAGAAAGAAAATAGTAAAAATATTTAGCATTTATATGGTAAGGAAATCAATTAAACAAATCCCTGAAACCTTCTTTTTTTGCATTTTCGAAGTAAATTATATTCAAATAGAAATGGCAACAAGAAATTGTATTTCCCACTTAGGAAATGTATTATCAAATGAATTTTTAATAATAAATAATAACCGTGCATAATATAAAAACGCACGTCAATAATGACTTAAATTAAACGTAATATTTTGGAATTTACTGCCGTGTTTAATTATCTTCAAGTATGGAGAACAATTATTGTGTAATTACAATAAAAGATTCAGAATAAAATGTTTATTATAATTTTCAAAGATGATGATACCGGCCTGAATGCCATTGAAGGCTACTGCTGCAATCCTATTACAGTCCATAAGAAAGGGGAAGCAGAAACTTGTGAACCGAAAATGTCTTCCGCGATGGTGTTCGAAGGAGACAACACTGAGGGTGAATTTGACAAGCAGTACTCATACACTTTGCGAATTGGACTGGAGAACAGAAAAGGATCAAGTTCTTCCACCAGAGACTCAACTGGAGTAACCAAAGACAAATCTTTTGGACTTGATGTGGAGGCTACAGCTGGAATTCAGGGCATCTCTGCCACTCTTCGGCGTCGTATGGAAGAAAGATTCGGATCGAGCAACTCCGTCGATAAAACCAAATCTTCGGAATTTTCGAATGCTTGGACTGACCAACGGGAGTTGACTCAATCGGTTGTTGTACCGAAAGGGTATATTACCCGAATTTTTGAGGCCGTGGCTGATTGTGGCCCTTACAGGGTTTGGTCAGGCCGAATTAAATCCGTTGACTCTACCGAATAGCAAAAATATATTATTTCAATATTAGATTAATTTATTTCAATCTAAAACTCTCAGCGGTAGTACACGTAGGCTCAAAAATAACAGGTCCAACGCCAAAATGACAACATACAATAATAAATGAATGAAAAATTTTGTCTAATATTTATTGCCATAATATTATGTGTATAATGTTCATTCGCCTCTGCATAGCGTTGACCGCATTTAGCGGTGCTATTATTATTCAATTTCATAGTTATGATTGGAGAACTTAATTAATTTTTGTTTTATTTTATTTTATCGCAATTCTAATTATAGATATATTCCTTCACATGTGACTGGAAGATATCCAATATTCAAGAAAATATTCTACTTGTATTACCAACTCACTTGCCAATAAATCAAATAAAATTTTAAACGAAGAATATTGGTACCCATTTTGATTTTCACTTTATATTACTGTTGTCAAGTGTTGTCTGTCTAGTTAAGAAAGTGTACTTTCTTAACTCCGGTTTAAGTTGATTTCGGGGTAGCTAAAAAGCTGAATAATAACCACTTTTATAAGTTTGGTATGAGTATGTTGTGTTGTGGTTGTGTTATTAGTAGTTAGCGTTCATAGTTCAATCAAACTAATGTATATAGGTAGGTTCAAAAATATTACACAACAGTAGTCAACAGGCAAATTATTTACAATAATTTCTTGTTCATATTCACAAGTGCGCATTGGCAACTCATTCTTTTCAAAGAACAGATTATTTCCAAAAAATGTACTCGAATTACTTATGTCTGTCTAATGGTATTTCCCATGACATAGACACCTGCTTACCTTTACATGGTATTTTGTAAAGTGCTTACCTTTCCTTTATCTTATGCTATTACTTACTTATTGGTAAATGTTTCAAAACTGATTTTGAATCCTTGGCGTATAGTAGCGTGCATTAGAATTTTTAGTGAGAATATTAGAACATGTGGGAAATGATAATGGAAGCGAGAATTTACTCAGATAAGGGAATAAGAATTTTATAGTGTAAATAGACATCGACAGCAAAAAATAATAATTACAGACCATGAAAAAGTTTTAAAAAGCTTTTGATTTTAACCGATTTTCAAAATTTTCATCGACTTTGATAAAAATTATCAGTGCCGAGATTTTACATTTATAAAGATTTTTTCAACGTGCCACCACACCATCTCTGATCAGTTTCGATGTCTGATTTGTACCTTACTAAATGAAGGAAATAAAAAGCAAATTTTTTTGATTCTTGCGTCTTTCTGCAAAAAAGCAAGGCAACAAAAAGTAAAAACTGTTACTTTCTACTGTTTTATGTTTCACTATATAATACGCAAGGTAAAAACAAATAAGCCTCGACTAGGGCATGGAAACCCGGACCTGGATGCCGAAACCCGGGTTTCGGGTTTACCCGGGTTTGGCGTCCTCAAACCCGGGTTTAAAACCGGGTTTGAAAAGGAATATTTTTGCTATAACTTTTAATATAAAAAACTATATTATAAGTTTCAATGATTCCTATTATTGTTGCACATAATAAATGTATTTTATTATTGTTTTTTAAAGCCATTCAAAGGTTTAGTTTATAGTTTAACTGACAATTACATTAAATTTAATACATATACCTCGACACTTGACTCGACATTCAATTATAATACTGTATTTGATCAAACTGTAGAAAAGTTAAAATAAAATATGCTACAC
>JABASI010006660.1:0-10614 GCA_019776505.1 Tomocerus nigrus
CAATATGATATTATGTAGATGAAGTAGATGTTTACGGACATTGATAAATACTCATTCTAAGAATTTTGTCCCATATTCAAACATGGTTTGATGGTTTATTACAGTATTTTTTTAACAATTTTAGGTATAAATGTAACATTCCAATTTCCATGTGTAGCCACATAATATTGTTGTAATGTAAAGGAGTAGAAAGCTGAAAACACATACACACACGTAACAACAGGGCAAATAATAAAAGTATTTAGTTAGAGGGAGGGTATAGATAAATGGAGTGAGGTTTGGGTTTAAGGTAAAGGTAAGCTTAGAAAGGAAGTAGAAGGAGTAAATTAGGAGCACAGACAGACAGAATACAGAAGTTTTTCGTATTCCCATAAATTCATATAAATAGAAGGCTATACATAAGTGCACAAACACGGCACAGGCACAGCACAACGAAACGCATTAGGAAAATGAAATTCAAGGAAAATCAACCTAAACCGTCTCATTGAACAAGCCATCTACAACTGCCACTACTAGTGAATACAACAACAGAAAACTACGTTGCGATGTTGTTGTTCGGTCGGTCGGTGGACAGGGCACGGGTGTTTGGACGAGTCCAACTGCTGCAGAAATAGGTATGGAAGGGTGTGGAAACAGATAGGAAAATAATAACAGCATAGAGCGTAGAAGACACACATCCACGTAATCACTAGAAAAGCAAGAGTCGTTCGTGTCGGTTGTGTGAGTGTGACTTGTGTGTGTATTGCAGTGCAGGGACGGACACGACACGGCTCACACGATACATGTAAACGTATGCAATGCATACATAATGTATACCTACTTATTGTAGGGATCTCTGTACAGTGAGTGTTAAAGTTATTGCATTGAAATGGGTCACGCACCTTACTATGTATAAAGTTAGGGGAGCATTCAGGGATACAGTTGGAGGATTCGCGTTCAATAGTGAACTCATTGTCTTTCACGTGACGCTGCGAACGCTTTAGAAGTGTATATTTTCAAAGTGAGCGTGTGATCAACAACGGCTGTGTTGTAAAATCAGAGAGTTTGATGGTGAGGAATTCTGTAGTGGAAAGAGGGTATTTGTTGTGACGAACGCGAATAAGGTGGGGACGAACCATTCGGGGGCGAGAAGAATCTGCGCATAAGCTGGACAGGTACTTATGATATGATGATAGTGACTTGACTATAATATGGATGGGAAAGCAATGGCCAAGAAAAAGTAAAGGCAGGCCAGCCAGGCCATAGCTGATGCGGAAAATGGCTTCAGCAAAGTTTTTAGAAGAAGCTCTCAGTACAGATGTAGACGAATCGGCGGTGAGTGCTATAGTGGGCTCCTTGGAGACTCAACTCACGACGACCCCTTCAACGACAGTCCCTCATAGTGTCCTTTTGCATCTTAAGCCTCAAAAAAATGGACCGGAATGTTCCACTGTGACCACGGGTAGTGGACTTGAAAAATTTAAAAATAAAGTTGTAGCAAGTAGCACCAGTGGTGGTGGTGGTAGTAGTAGCAGTGTTTGTGGTACTACTACTGCCCGTGGTGTCCTACCTCTGTCAACACCGAATGGCCTACAAAATAGTCGACAAGAAAATTCGTCAATTAGTCCTCAAACGGTTATTGGAAAATTGCAGACACATTTGCAGCAACAATCGGGGGTGTCGACGCCCACCACAATCAGTTCTTTCACCGTCAATGCCATTGGCACCACCACAAGTAAGAAAAGTAGTAAGAAGAAAGCGAAGCCCGCCACTGCTGTCCTTCCCACAATCGGATCAGCATCGGTTAATTCAACTGCTACTACGATCGTCACATCCGCCTTGTCACCGATGCTGCACCAAACATTGACGGCCAATAGTAATAATAACAATAACAACAATACCAGTAATAATATAAATAATAAAAAAAATAATTCTAAGAAAAAAATAAATAAGAAAATTAATGCTAATAAAAAAACTTCTTCGTCAACTAAAAATATAGGCACTGCAGGGACAACTGCAACTGCTTCGCCTCTTACTACAACCAATAATTTATCTTACTCCGGGAATATTATCAACGCGAAGAAAAACTTTCCCGTAGGACCCGGACAAGCTATACGACCAGTCAGCAGCGGAAAATCGATTTCAAATATGCCAAGTACTGCGGCGGCCACCAATTCTTCATCGCCGCTTTTGAACAATAACAATAATAGCCCTAATTCTGGGGTAATTAGTCCAGCTCTGCTGCAGGCGGGAGGTTTACCCGCTAGTGGTTATTTGTCTTCCTCCGCTGGCACTGTATCCTCAAGTGGAGTATTACCGAATCACAATATCGTTTCGGTTAAGCCTTCCGTTGTTGTTCAACCGAGTGTTGTGACATCCGCCACAACACTGGCTAATGGTTCAATACCTAATAATTACCTTCAGTTTACTACGGGCAGTTTAGTGAACGGAAGTTCCAGTCCCTCCATTATTGCTTCCCCTCAACATCAACAAACACGTGTGATAACTCAAGCGCCAATTGCTAACCCGGTCAGCTTACTTTCTACTTCATCTCCAGTGGGATCCCACCATAGCATACATCACCCTCCTCCTACCCATTTAGTCAGTTCCACCAATACTAGTAATGTTCTAACAAGTAATTTAAATAGTGGATTTTCTAGTTTAGCAAATTCGAACCATGGTTCGCATGTTAACAGCGGAATTACTAATTCTATTACAACTTCAGCCACAAAACTGCCAACTTCGAATTTAATCTCTGGTGTTGGTGCTACTAATAGTGTGTCACAGCAGGTGACAGCAATGACTGTAAATGTAAACAGTGGGGCTGGAAGCGGCCCTGGTGTTGGGACAGGAGTTGGTGTTACGCAAAGTCAAACAGTTGTTTTGACCAAACCCCCTCCGGCGGGAATGTCCATGACCATGGCTCCTACACATAACACCACTGTGGTAACTAGTGGTTCCTCAATCCCCGGCCAACAACCTGCAATCATCAATGCTGCTGGAGGTATCCAAATACTGAACATGAACGCAATGAGAGCTGCTGCTGTCGGAGCAGGGAATCCCCAAGTTGCTGGAGGTGCGAAAACTCTGGCTCCAAGAATGATCATCAATCCTCAGGTTCTTGCGGGTGGCCGACCGGGTCCTGGCGTAAGTTAATCTTTTTTCTCACCAAATTACTTAAATACAACTATTCTTGTCTACTTATTTATTCTTTTACTTGTACTGTTCTATGCCATCAACATCACTTGTATCTTGATCTTTAACTGTCTTACCTTATTTTTAATGATTGTTCATGATATTCAATTATGGATTTCATTGAATGTCTTAATGTCAATGTTTTGTTGATTGTGGTGGTCCTGGTCCGAAGTATTCCTCTGAGCTTTAGTTTTCTGGTTTAATAGATGGTTGTGTTTTTAGATTGCCTAGATTTTCTATCGTACAGTAAGTACAGTTACACTGTTACACACTCACTATTATTGTCACATGTAGTGCAATTGTAGTACTCAAATTCAAATAGTTATTTTTGGTTGTTCACCCTACAATGTATAATGTATACAATTCAATTCTTTTCGTAGCCTATGGTTAACATTTTTATCGTTGTCAATTGTAAATGATTTATATTATATTAAATGTTAAAAGTTAATTTATTCTACTAAGTTTAATCCAATTCTAAAACCATAAGACGATAATGTCAACGGTTTTAAACACTTTGCGCTCATTTTATATTGATAATAATTAATGTCACGGCTGTGATTTGAATTGTTAACATGTTAACCATTATTGGGTTAAAATACGTAGAATTGACGTTTGCTATTTACCTACAATATTTAAATCTTACATTAATTAAAGTTTACAATTTTTGTAAAATTCGTATCTACTTTCAAAAATTGAATTGTAATTAAAGTCGAAAGTAAAAGTTGTAGGACTTCCGATTTTTGTTTCCCCCAATTAACTCCCTCCCCTGCCGCGAAGCAGGAAACCTCTTTTGGCTCTGCCTGAAAGAGAGTTTGAATTCTGCGGTAAAGGGGATAGTAGCACAAAATTCGGAAATAAATAAAAAATAACTGGATAGCTATCTAGGCAAACTTTCTCAACGTGTGCAGCTTCCATTTGAGGATTTTTTCATTTTTTGTCATTCACGAACCACAGTCAGCCAGGATCCGACAAAAATCGGATTTCCGACTTCAGTTAGGAAATGCTATGTAGGAAATCCCAAAATAGTTAATATTCTTGAGAATCGTTAGTGAAAGTAGTCCATGTAATAAATTGTCAGGATTGTCTAATCGATCGTTAAGTAAATACCCATTGTAGTTTGAAGGCAGCGAAAAGACAGCCTTAATTAATTATGCAGTACATTGGCAAAATTGGCACTGAGTTGTTTTTAGATAGCAAGTAAAGAGTGTAGAAGTAGAGGTTTCTGCAATCCTACACAAAGCCAATAATTATAATGAAATAAAAATATGCATTTGTAATTTTTTGGAAAACTAGTTAACAGATGAAACTAAATTGTGTATGTGTAATGTATCAGCAGCCAGGATAAATTGCAAATGAATAATTAAAAAGGAATTATATCTAACTACAATTCTGTTTTGTATGGAAGAGTAGGAAAAATTATATACTTACATACCTAAACTAAGCAAATTATAAATAATTTCAGTGGATTGAGCATTTCAATTTCTTAGTTTTGAATTTTTAAGAATAAGATACGTAATGCATTTGATTGGAGAAAGGCGAGTGAAAGTCAGAAAGCAAAAAGTGCTATGGTATGAAATCAAAATTATTCGAAATCAAAGACAGGACTATTGATTTGACTTAGATTTAATTGATCCTTTGAAATCTTACTTCTTTATTAGGCTTTTCAAGTAAAACGTGTTTTACAATTTATTGTACATAATTAATTTATTAGGCTTTCTCTTTTGGTTCGTCAAACTTTATTTGTCTGAGTTTAGATCTCAGTTCAATCAAGCTTCATTTTCA
The DNA here is from genome assembly GCA_019776505.1 of Tomocerus nigrus. NCBI lineage: Eukaryota > Metazoa > Arthropoda > Collembola > Entomobryomorpha > Tomoceridae > Tomocerus > Tomocerus nigrus. The sequence continues at coordinate 4,957 of JABASI010006660.1, forward strand.
AATTCTCTGTAAAAGGACATAGGTAATACATGTAAATATGTAGTAAGGTAGTGCAGTAGACAAAATATCTTCTGTTTTTCTATACCGAACAATTTGGAAGCATATAAAACTGAATTCCTTCAAAAGAAAAGGAACGCGTTATTTCTTCCATATTTTTATTAGTATTCAAATAATTTGGATGTAATTTAGTTGTCGTAAATACTTGCTCACGTAGTTTGGTTGGTTTATTTTGCGTATTCACACTTAAAAATTGTAATTCCTTACAAAAATTACATTTTATATTATATTATAGTGGTAGCCATTAGAGTACAAAACCAATGTACAAGAACATGTAATAGAAACACTTTTCGTTTGTTTGTTTCTAAACTGTGTTAGGTTCACGATTGTGAGTCTGAGTTCTCAGAATTAATTCAAAGTTGTAAACATGAGTCTGAAGGTGTCGATGATGATAATGACGGTGATAAGACTCAAAACAGTCCTAAGAACAACCAAAGTGAAAGTCTCGATAAGAAAGCGGATGAGGATGCAATGGATGATCATGTGCCTCTTGAATCCTGTGTTAATGAACAAGAGTCAGTACCTTGTATTTTACCTGTACCTTCCGATAAACCCGTCCTTGAATCCAAAACTTCTGATTCTGTAAATATTAGTAGTAGTTGTGAGAAAGATTCATCAGTGGTTGTACCTGAAGATAGTAATTTCGAGTCACAGAAAAGCCCTGTAGTGAAGGAATCATCTCCAGTGCAATCTCCATCATTCCCTGCAGATTTTGACCCTGATATAATATTTCTGAGAGCAATTACTAAAACTGGTAGTGAAAAATGTGTTCAAATTGAAAATAAGTCGACTGATAGTGAGTCAAAAGGGGAAAAATGTATTCTCAATGTGAAAGATGATAAAAAAGTTAGTGATAGTAAACCTAGTGACAATCAAGAAAAGTTACTTAGTGAAGATAGGGAGGAGAAAGCAAGTGGTAATAATGATGTTAGTTGTAGCGTAGATAATGGTGAAAGAAGTGATAAGCTGCAATCGCCAGATGAAATCAGCAATCAACAGGTAGATCCTAATGACAAAGAGCACTGCACGGATGTAGTGAAGAACAGTGAAAGTAGTGATTCAGCAATAACCTACCGTAACATTACGAATTTGGAATGCAATCGAACCGCAGAGCGTGAAAAAGAAAATCCTGAACTAGTTTCTTGTAGACCACAACAAACGGGTAATCAATCTGTGGTTTCAAGTCAGCCTTCAGCAATTCAAGCCCAAACACGTGCTCCTCCTTACGTTGCATCTGCAGCACCGGTTATATGTTACACTCAAACTTCGGCTTCGTCGAATCCGATGAACAATCCGAGCCACTCTCATTCTCACACAAATCTGTCGGGATATCCGCACATTCGCATGCCGTCTCAACCTCAGCCTCAGCATCATCCAGTCAATCAAAATCCAAATCCTTATTCACAACAGCTTCAAGTTCGGGTTCCTCCCATCCATCACCAACCGACGACTAACCCTCAACCAAGTCATCAGACTGTTCTTCAGAGTCCTACGTACAAAAACGACGGTCTTAGTCATAATCAAAATATGCCAAGAGAGTACAAAAATCCTACTAGCCAAAAGTGTTTCACCACAGATGCTCAATTACATTCACAGTTTTTACAATACAATCAGCACCATCCGATAACTGGCCAAGCTCAGCCTCCTACTCAGAATATGTCTGTAATTCCAAGTAATGTTCCTCGTCCAACACCTCCTGTGGTTGGCCACCAACAACAACCCCTCGAGCCTAAACAGTATTCTCAATCTCAATATTATCCTTATGGTGAGGCGGGAGGAGGGCAACAACAACATTCATTTAGAGCAAAGGCCCCTGCCCCTAACCCGGCCTACAGAATGTCCCAACCGACACAGTTCCCATATCCAATACCAAATAATCCTAATCCCCAGTCTGTTTACACTTCTCAAAGTTCCTGCAGCGTCCCCGTTTCCCCGCAAGGGCCTAATTCAAATTATATTCGTATTCCTCAGTCCGTTCCGCCAATTTCTCCGGATTGTGCTTACTCTTCATCTGCAATGGGGAATTACAGCAGCAGTGGAAATGTTAATAAGCATCCTTATGGCCAGATCCCGGTGCCGTCCCAACCCCATTCGACAGCGTCCGCATCTCTAAGATCTCTTGTACCTAATTCTACGTATGATCATCATAATTCGTATTCTCATCATCATGCTCATCAAGTGTCACCCACTCGGCCTACAGCTCCTCCAAGTCAGTTACCGTCTCCGACGTCCTATCACAGTCCTCAGAATGCATGGATGTCCATTGCTCAATCTCCCCCCAGTAAACATCCTGCCATAAGTCCGACCTCGATGAGAAGTCCTCGAGAAAGTTCGCCGAACAGACATGCTGCAGGCTCGCAGCAGAGATTTTTCCCGCCCCACCAGTACTATCCACCGCAATCTCAAAATCGTCCGCAACTTTCTCCGACGACTACTCACCCAACAAGTTACCCTAGTCAGGGTGGCTATCCTCCCTATGCAATGTCTAGCCAAAACCGAGCTCCTCCTCAAACTAACCAACGGTATGCAATGCCAGGACCAACAATAAGGCCTACTAATCAGTCTCCTAATAATCCGTCAATGTATCCTCACGCCCAATATCACAGTTCAAATACAAGTCAAAGTCAAGGTGCAATTCCGAACCAGTCAGTGATCCGTCCGGTAATTCAAAACATATCTAGTAACAGCAGCAGTCATTCGGGAAGTGTAAATATTTCAAACTATGCTCAACATTATAAGAATGATAGGGTCCCTCCAAATGGGCAAGGTCAGAGTCAGTATTATCATAATCAGTCAACTACTAATAGTAGTGGAGGTACAGGTAGTAGTAGTAATAGTCATAATAGTAATAGTGGTAGTAATAATGGTGCTGGCTCCTCAATTGTTCCTTATGGTACTAATCCTGTAGTTTGTAGGGTGACGCCTCAAAGGGCTCACTATGAACACCAAGGAAATAATAATAATAATAGCGGGTCAGGTTCAGGGAATTATTCAATGCCCTCCATCCCCACCCCAGTCGCTGCCTATTCGACGTCTAGTAATAATAGCGGTAATAGTAATGTAGGTAACAGTAGTTGTAGTAGGGGTGAAAGTGGTGAAAGTTTTTTTGTTGATCAGTCGCTAGTTCCTCATCCTCGCACCTTTAGCTCCTGTGCTCAGGCTCCTTCCCAGCCCAGTTCCAATCTTTCTTCTCCTCAAGAGCGCATTGTTCATTCAATGAGAGGGAGACCAGGACCTTTTGAGGGAGACGGGTACGAACAATCATACGACTCGTATGTCGGGTTCGGATCAAGTTGCCAGTACGATGAATCGATGAGGACAATGAGGACGGTACGTATTTTTAAGTTTTTGGAGACTAATGGATGTGCTTTGTATGTGTTGTGCAGCAAATCACTCTGCAAGCTTTGCCGGGGCTTCCGCCAGGGACACAGGGTCATCATCTCCTCGTTAAGACGGAGAATGGGCAATACCAACTTCTGAGAGTTGGGATGCCGCCACCGACACCCACTGCCGCAACTGGCACTCCTGTTGTCCCTACCACTGCTGCGACTTCCACGTCCATGTCCATCGCACCGCAGTTGTCCACCCCTTCCTCTCTGATGACCACTCCATCCTCCTCCAATTCCTCCGCCAATCACTTGAACTCACCGATCCCCTCCATCGCCAACCTTTCTAGTTCTAGCCATCCAATGTCCTCGTCGCCTCTAGTATCTTCTTCTATTGTAACGACCTCGACTCCGAGTCATAGTTTTATTAACACGATGAGCTCGCCTAGTAGTGGGGGCACGACGAGTCCTCACACCTTGACTCCTCACATCAATCTGCAACAACAACAACAACAATCGATAGTCAACCCGGTGTCTGCCACTACAGTTGTCGTGTCCACTTCCGGAGTCTCTCCTTCCATCATAACCAATGTGAATATGAGCAACAGTAGACCTATCGCTTCCTCGACAGTTTCTTCTCACACTTCCATCCCCAATAATCCAACTATGAGCGCGAGTCCGAATACCACAACGTATCGACTTCAAAATGTTCCATCAGTCCCGCCCACTACTACCACCAGCAATGTCGTAAGTTCAGCAAATTCTTCATTTCTTCAACTTCTTCATGAGTTTGGTCAGTGACTCATTGACCAGGGATCACAGATATTCATTAAAAACACAGATGATTCTACAAAATATTATCAACATCATCCATCAGCCAAAGGGATCCACGACGTTTTTTTCGCATTTTTGGGCGATGCCTATATAATTTAGATTTAACCTTAACCTTGTTCGTTCATTTTTCGGTTTGATTTGAATTTTGGTTGATTTTGATGGGGATGGGATTGAGTTTGTTTTACGGGTTTTCGTTTTTTGTATGTCTTTTCATTGGAAAACTTGTTTTCCGATACCGTCGCCCATTCCTTATGTACGGAGAGCTTCTTTTTCGTCTAACTCTTACTACTTTTACTCGTTTTTAGTTTTAGTACTCTCTCTCTCTAATTGGATAATTTTAGAGAGTGTTTGTAAACTAGATCATAATAATAGAGTGTCATCAATATCCAAAGGCATCCGTCGTGTATAAATTCTACAATTCCTTAAATGATGCTTTCTTCATCCCGATTTGTATTGTTGCCTTGATTGTTGCTTTCGATGTTGCATGCATATTTGAGCTATTTGTTAAAAAGCACTTGATCGTCTTCAGTCCTTGTCTTTTGTTTATTTTCTTGTCTTCTGTCTTGTTCTTGTTTGACTTGTCCAATTTATTTAGTCTTGTCCTTTCTTGTCCATTGTGTTTTGTGTTATTTGTGCATTTTTGGAATGATTTATTGAATGGAATGATATGGAATGAATCTTTGTAGTGAATGAAAAGTTAGTTCTCTAGGAATAGTTTAAAAATTATATACTTACAAGCAGTTGTACCCAATGCGGTCAGAATCTAAAATATTATTGTTTTTGGTGGAATCAAATTGCATCCAACTCAATTAACCATTTTAATAACGTTTTACTACTTTAATCATAATTTGACTGGCTGTGCCTTTTAAATCCACTAAAGAATTTACCTACCTTTTTTTAAATCAGTTTGTAGTTGTTCTTAGCTAAAGCTAAATAAATGTTCGTTCTTATATTAATGTTCAACTGAAAAGTTTCTATAAAGTTCGATATAAGAATGCGAACCTTTTATGTTTTTATAATTAACTCAATTGCTAAAGGACAATGCGCAGATTTTGTCCCCTTATAATTTAAAATGCATAATACAGCATGTAAAATTATACAAACAACTATTAACTTATATTTATTATTTATAAGACAGATAATTTGCTGGGTTGATGTTTTTGCTGCTATTGTTGTCTGACGTCTATGTATGTGAAAGCACGTAAAACTCACTCAACTCGTCCACCAAAAGCGTAAAAAATATTGATCGTTACAAATTGTATTTTGAAAAAAAAACTACAATTCCGTACTGATACAAAGTTCACTCACGATTTTTCGATACTGCACGTCAATAGTTTGAGTTTAAACTTTAAAGATAATAATTTCATTTAGGTTTTGCTTTTTTGTAAGGAACAACCTTTTTTATTATGATCATAATAGTTTTCAATTTTGAATCACTTAA
>JABASI010006661.1:0-10612 GCA_019776505.1 Tomocerus nigrus
TACTTTTTAATTAGTTTAGTGACTGCATCAAAAAAATTAAAGAGACACCAACTGTTCAGAAAATTACAATAATATTACAATTACAATCGCTAGGTGATTTGTTACGGCGCGCCGACTTTATACTCTGTCGCAGAGGCTCCTCCTAGGTTATAAGAATATATTATTATATTTTCTCAAATAGCATATACTATTACGTTTATTTATTTAACGGATTAATAAACTAACACTAACTACACAGTTTATTGTTATGCATTGATATACTTATCTACAATCATCATGCATCACTGGTCTGGTAATCGTTGACACTCTCGTGCCTTATCACGCGCATCGTTTTCATAACTATTATCGATGTCTTTTACAGCAGCTAAATGGTCTTCGTAAGTTTTTCCTTGGCAGCTTGTAAGAGCCCGAATTTTTGTTTTATCTCTATTAGTTAAATCAACTCTTTGTCCAACGCGAGAATATTGTACATTGCCCGCCGTATCCTGGATACAAATAAAATCAAATAAAATTGGGTACCTACAGAGGCAAATGTTTTTTATTAAAAAATAGAAGCTGCAACCACCAAGTTTCGTTTTATGCTACATTGAATAATATTGTACACGCTCTGTGCTCCCCTGTTTATGTTGCCACATTTAATTTGAATGAAAGATTTGTTATTATATTATACCTTCACAACGATGGTTCTTAATCCACGACTTTTAGTAAATGCGTAAGCACTATAATGCATCAAGCTATAAAGATCATACGGACCGAAATCTTCAAAAAAAACTGGATCGGACTTTTCAAAGTTGGGACGTCCTTTCATAAAAGCACATCAATAATACATCATTAACAATTTATTCATTACTACAGCACTTTCATAATTTAGTAATGAATCTGTTCAATTTATATTTGAAACCCAACCAAATTCTTTTATATTCTCTTGACGAATTTCTATGACCTCCTCCCTATCTTGTCTAGTATGTTCATGATTGTATCCAAGCGAATGCAAAAGTTCGTGGACTGCTGAGCCTGTTGAAAAATTGAGCCAGTGTCTAATCAGTCACAGCATGCAAAATTATTATTATCATTATTTTATATTGTTGCCTTACCGTAGCTATTCCCAAAACAAGTCGATGGATCCAAATTCACAATCTAAATTTATATCAAAATCGGATGCATACAATTACTACAATTATTTAAAAGACATAATTTTATTAGCCAATTATATAGCGTGATGAAAAGTACGTACTAGGTATATTCCTGCAGGGGGTTTGGTAAAATAATAAATTACAAATATATTAATATATAGAGGATCACTCTATATGCAAATGCAAAGTTACCTACCTATGCAATTATCATTTGAAATAAGTAAATACTCGTGTCATTCAATCAAATGTTTTGGCTAATCAATTGCAAATTAAGATCAGGTGTACTTCAATAAATAGAATGAGATCATAGCTATGGATAAATACGTGACCAGTTTGAAATTAGATACATGAAACTCTTAAGTATTATATGTGTTCTTTCTAACTCTGCTTTCATTGATTCCCCAACTTTTCATTGTAAATATTTTAAAAAAAATTAAGTAGTATATTATTTAGTATTTATCGTATTCGATATTTATATTCTTTTTTACCTGTTTAGAGCCCACTTTTCCTAAATCTGAGGAATAGCAGCCAGTTCCGATGTTGCTCGTTATTACAACATGGTCCACCAGAACACCGGGCTTTGGAAAATTTTCCTTTACTTTATCTGCAGTCCATGCTGTATTGCCTTCCATTAAACAACGTTCTATGGATCCGTTTCGAGAACACGTTGCGTCAACCATAAAATATTTAATAGGAATGCACGAGTATTTGGTAACTCGTCCTATTGCAATCTCAAGTAAGCACTTGTGCATGGGACCTTGAACCGATAGAATTTAGCAATAATTATTAACTAAGTGTAGTATTGTCGTTGCAATATTATTGAACTGAAATGCCTTTTACAATTTTTTAGGCGTGTAAATATATCGAGTAGGTACTTACTAAACGTATCTTCGTAAAAAAAGGGCACTCCTGTTTTAGGCCATCTTTGAGGAATAATATTTGATCTCCCTTTTCCCATATTAAGTATATCACCTTTTACTTCGTAAGGATTCTGATAACCCTCTGGGTCCGTTGTATTTTCCAGCACTAAAATAATTTGCAAGAATTTATTGTTATTTGTTGCAGTCAAAGACATGCTTCGTGATTTTAGTGATTTAGTGCATATTACTATTTATTATTTAATTTTATCTGTGCAGGTGATAAACCCCTAATTTGTGTGCTATCGATTCGATTATGAACTTTGAATTAAGCAGTTCCGTGGAAATTTCTTTTTCTACTTTTACTAAAACAGATGAATGACCTGTATTTGTTAGCACTTTCTCCAGATCATAATATTGTGCCAATGAATAGCAAGAATAAACCATCTAAACTTTTTTTAAAGACAAGTTTTTCTGGTGTAACAATGACTAATTTCGAGAACACATTCAGAAAATCATTTAAAGACCGAATTTTCCGAAGGTGTTTAATTTATGATGTTGCTGGTCATGCTGGTTGCTGTATAAAGTTTAGATGGCACATAAAAAGTGTCATTCGACATCTTGGAAAATGGATTTCGACGAGCACCTTTGAATCTAATGTAATTTTAATGCATTTTAATTCAGAAATTGCACTTACAATTTGTAATTGTGTATTTTGCACCTCCCTTTCCTCCTGATAGTTCCTCTAAAAAGTTAAATAAATTTTTTTTAAGGTAATACAGCGACAATTTCAAATATCTTCATTTATACTATATTCTAATTTCACGAGGTCTTACCCGATCTTACTTTCATAGTTCTTATGAAAGAGATTGCTAGAATTAAAGACACAATATATTTTGTTTTAAAGCACATTTTTGGATTGGAACTATTATTTGAACAAATGTTTCTAAAAAGAACAGTATAGTTAATAATCACATAAAAACTGAATGCATTATTTATCAAGTATAATTACTTTAGCATTAAAACAGGTTCCCGTTATAGAGTACAGAGAGCAGTAAAAACATTATTAAATATTGATTTCACGCTCATTATTATCTTATTCATAAAATTAATGTTTAACAGAATGTCATTGTCATTAGTATATTATAGGATAGATATACATTAAAGCTCCTATATAGACAATGAAATTGCACAATAGAGAAACACCTTTCAAACAAAGCAATAATTTTACGTAATAGTAATTTCTAAATGACTTTTAGATGGTGCATTTTAATTTTAGACTATAAGGTAACGAAGGATTTAAATTTTTTATAGCATAAAGGTACTAGGTGCTAGGTAGCTACTTTTGATAAATAATACCTTTAATGTGACCTAAGCAGCAAATACAATAAATCCTTCGTTAATCATGATTACCAACTACCAACATATTATTCAGACTTATTCTGGCTACGGGACAACGCGAGCTAGTACTTTACAAGGATAACTTCCTTGTTTTTCCAGGACTCGGGGAATTGCAAAGTTAGTATTTCTGGCATTAGAACTTAGATAGAACTCTTCATCATTAAATCATTAACAATTTTTCTTAATCTTTACATACTATTTAAGTTTAAATATTACATCGCAAAGCGTTTGTTTGGAAACATTAAATTAAGCATTTTGTTCTTTAGGTAAAATGGAAGGTAAAATGTAAGTTTCAAAAATGTTAAAATGGGATTGTCATTATCTTGTTTTTCGTCCGCTTTGTTGCATAATAAAATACTATTCAGTAGTTTAGTAGGATAGTAGGAATTAGGAACTAGGAAGGAATAGAGGCAGTAGTGGTCTGTGGCAGTGGCGGTGGTGTTAGCATAAGTATACCTAAATGACATCATTTCAAAATCAGTAGACCGTCTACCATTCATTGAGTAGGTACAGGAAGGGGTACACATGTCATGTCACTCGGGAAATGGCTGCCATAGTGGTGTCAACGACTTTTAAATTTTCTTATTGCCTCATAATCAGGGATAACTCTACCAATACGAATCCTAAAACTGTGCTATGGGAATCCGCTTTAGGAAATCGGCGCTTCTAGACCTATTTACATGTCGCAGCAGGGGCTCCTAGATTATAAGGATATGTATTTTTTCTAAAGCATATTATTCATATTTATTTATTTAGCGATTAATAAACTAACACTACACATTTTATTATTATGCATTGGTATATTTATTTATTTTATTTACATCAGCGGCCTATAATCTTAATTTTTTGCACTCTAGTGCCTTTTCAGTTGCATCATTTAAATCATCCTTATCAATTTTTACTACAGCAGCTAAATGGTCTTCGTAAGTCTTTCCACTGCAACTCGTAAGAGCCCGAATTTTCGTTTTATCTTGCGTAGTTAAATCAACTCTTTGTCCAACACGAGAATATTGTATATCTCCCGCCGGATCCTTAAAACAAATAAAATCAAATAGAATTTTTTAAAAACTGCACACGGAGACAAATCCTTTTTTTTATCAAAGAATACAAAACTGCAAACATCAAATTTTGCTTTAGTAGATAGTAGTCCCTTATGTTACCACTAATTTAATTTGAATGAAATGTTGTATTACGTTCACAATGATGGTTTTTTGTCCTCGTCTTTTAGTAAAAGCGTAGGCACTATAATGCATCAGGCTATAGATATCATATGGACCGAAATCTTCGAAAAAATCTGGATCGTACTTTTGAAAGTTGAAAAGTGCTTTAAAGTATAAAGGCATATCAATAGTAATACATTATCATTAGCGATTTATTATTACTACAGCACTTTTATATTGGAGTGCTAGTAAATCTGTATACTATTTATCTATATTTGAAATCCAACCATTTTCGCGTACATTCCCTTCAAGAACTTTTATGATCCCATCCCTATCATGTCTAGTATGTTCATGATTGAATCCAAGCAAATGTAAAAGTTCGTGGACTGCTGAGCCTGTTGAAAATTTGATCCAATGTCTAATCAGTCACAGCATGTAAATTTATTATTATTATCGTTGTTATATTTTATTGCGTCTTACCGTAACCATTCCAAAAACAAGAGGCATCTAAATTTATCATCTAAATTCATATTGAAATCGGACGTATATAAGTATACAATTAATTACTCCAGTTATCCAACAGACATAAAATTAAAACGTTGCACCCATAGATAGTAGGAAATATTTTTCCTATGTTTGCACGTGGGAAATATTATGTACCTACAAGACTCTTTATATGCAATTTTGAAGCAAATCTCATGTTTAAATATTAAAATAAATATTCCTGTTATTCAATAGAATTGATTTAACTATTCAATTAGGTACAAAATAAAATCATATAACCTATATAGGCACTTTTGATTAAATAAAAGAGATCATAGTTATTTATGGATAAATATATATAACAAGTCTGAAAGGTAAGAACATTGTGGAAATTCATATTATTTATTTAATCGTTTAAATTAAGAATTATGTGTTTTTTCTAACTCTGCTTGCAATTAAAGTTTTCATCAACCTTTCATTGTAAGAATTTAGAAAAATGTAAGTCGTATTATTTATCTATTTATATTCTTTATATTATTTTTTACCTGTTTAGAGTCCACTTTTCCCAAATCCGAAGAATAGCAACCACTTCCGTTGATGCTCGTTATTACAGCATGGTCCGCCAGAACAGCGGGATTTGGAAAATTTTCCTTTACTTTATCCTCAGTCCATGCTGTATTCCCTTCCATTAAACAGCGTTTTATGGATCCGTTTCGAGCACACGTTCCGTCAACCATAAAATATTTAATGGGAATGCACGAGTATTTGGAAATTCGTCCAAATGCTATCTTTAGTAAGCACTCATGCTCGGCATCTTGAACCAATGGAATTGAGCAATAATTATTAATTAAGTTAGTATTTTCATCACATTATTGTACTGAAATGCTTTTTACGAATCTAGGTGTAGGTATATGTATATAATTAAAGTACTTACTAAACGTATCTTCGTAAAAAATGGGTACTCCTGTTTTGGGCCATCTTTTAGGAAGTGCTCTAGATCTGCCTTTTGCACTATGAAGTATATCACTTTTTACTTCGTAAGGATTCTGATAACCCTCTGGGTCCGTTGTATTTTCCAGCACTAAAATAATTTGCAAGAATTTATTGTTATTTGTTGCAGTAATATACTTGCTCTGTGATTTAGTACATATTACTACTATCCGCACAGGCGTACTACACGTGATAAACCCATAATTTGTCTGCTACCGATTGGATTATGAACTTCAAATTAAAGTAGCTCTGTGGAATTTTCTTTTTCCTTTTTTACTAAAACAGATTTGGTGGATAAATAGTGCCATTCGACAGCTTGGGAAATGGATTTCCATGAACACCTTTGAGTCTAATGTAATTTCTATGCATTTTAATTCACAAATTGCACTTACTATTTGTAATTGTGTATTTTACAGCTCCCTTTTCTCCTGATAGTTTCTCTAAAAAGTTAAATATATTAAGAAAAGTAAAACAGCGAGAGCGACAATCGTAAATATCTTCATTTGCATTCTAATTTCCCGATGTCTTACCCGATCTTACTATCATAATTTTTCTGAAAGAGATTAGGATTAAAGGCACAATAAGATATTTAGTTTTGAAGCACATTTTTAACATAAATGCCATGTAGTGTTATAGGATGGATGTTACTATATTATAGCACCCCAATACTTTCCATTGTAAACTGTGTAAAGGATTCAATGAAATTGAAATTACACAATAGACCCATAAACAAGCAAACAAAGCCATAATTTTACGTAATAATAATTAATAATTTCAAAATGACTTTTAAATATTTGTACATGGTGTATTTTAATTTTTTAATGACGATTAATACAAAATACAAGGTAATATTATGACATAACAGAGAGAGACTAAGCAATAAATATGAGAAATCTCTCGTTAATCATTATTACCAATATATTCCGACTATTTTTGAAGAATAATTTTTTTCCGTCTAACTTACGGCTACGGTACGGCTGTTTACTCTATAACATCATAATAATGGGGCATTTTGTAACAATATGGAACAAAATATTAATTAGGTTGTACTTTAATTCATACCTTTATTTATTAGTTCGAAGGCATGTCATCACGTATTTTGGAAAATATTTGGAAAAGATGCGCTAAACAAAATATTATTCGGCCCAGTGTTTGGTTAGGTAATATAATAGTATAATATTTACTCTAAAACAATCTAATAATATTATAAATGATTACTCTGTTTACAGCCCATTATTATTGCAGATATTATTATGCATGTAGGTGTTCGATAATAAGTTGTATCATTCTTAAGAAAATAACAGGTGGGTGTAATGTGATAGCACATTATTTTTATGGTACATATTCTAACTTCATCTATACATTAAACATGAAGGCATTTAGTTGGTTTATATTTACGATGCAAGCAATTAAAGGATATGCATAGATACATTACTTCGTTGAATAGATACATGTTTATTTCAAACTTATTATTTTACGAGTCTTCATGGAAAAGGAATTACATTTCTCAGTAAGTCAAATCTTCCGATGTTGCAGAATTTCTGAGTATAAGACGTACACACTGTGAACTTTCAGAACTTTCAATATAAACTCCAGTAGGTACAAGTGTACAAGGTACTAGTGTACTAGGTACAATAATAATACTACAATCTCGCATCTCATGCAATGCATAATATGATCTATAATGACGCATCGTCTGTTTGTATTGTTATAGCGTATATTTCTCATTTCGCCTTTGGCAATCCTAATTCCTACGTAACGTTTGTAAAAGAGTTTATTGTCAGGGACCTTGAAATGAATGAAACTATTTTTTGCAGTACCTAACTCTATCTACGGAATTATAACAAGATTATGACGAGATGTGAGTGCACTCTCATACACTTATAGGCGAGCATATCTCTCATGTTACTTTGAATGGCAGAAAAGCACAATGTATTCTATTGTAATGTAATATTATTATTATTGTTATAACTGCTTATTAGGTATAGGATAGGCATGTACCTACAGTCCTACTATTGAGTTTCTGACGTTGCTGTCCAACTTCTAACAAAACAACTTCACAAGAGAAAACAATTTTTAGGTTTTATATTTATTTGATTTAGAGAATGGGAGTTTTCATTGGAGGGAGAGAGTTTTGAATTTTCTGTATATTTAATCTTCATCTTGTTGACATCGATTTACGGAACTACATTCATCTCACATCTTGTCAGTATTAGTTTTGTTATAATAAAATAAAGGTGTTCTAGTAGTGGTACCATAACGTCCATAACTCCGACTCGTACTTGAGTTGTATGTGTAGAAAGTAGAAGTTCCAAGGAAGGACACAATACAAGTATATTTCCTTGACATTTCCTATAATATTGAAACGAGGGAATTCTATTTACTAATGCTAGTAGCCAAAATATTTTTAATCGTTTTCATTTATTTAACAGTGTTACTTATGGTAGTATTGATCGACTATATTATTATATAAATGGAAACTAAAACGAACTATGGTACTGTAACACCGAGAAACACAGGTGGACAAAGAGTATTCACTGAAGTCGATGTGAAAGGTGCTCTTCGAGAATACGAAGAATCAAAATGTTGTTACAAAGGGTCAGCCGCTGCAGAATTGAATATCACAGACATCAAAATGGCTCAAGGTCACATCTACTTGGCACAATCCATCGTTGAACACAGAAAAGTAGGATGGCACAGCGTAGCTTTTAAACCGGGGATGTTTGTCGACGGCCCTGAACATGGTCCGGCCGTCTCAGCCTGGAGTATTTATGTAGATCATCCGCACACATTTGACTTCAAGACAAAATCTGATAAACATAACATCTACGTTATTCCCCACACGGCCTTTGTGTGTGATTGTGACGGCTGTTTAAAACTAGGTTGGGTCAAATGCTCCAAGTGTCAAAATACGGGAATAAATCGGTGCACGGCTTGCAGAGGAGTTGGAACACGGCAAATTAGTCGTGGAGGTGGAAATACAGAATCTGTGCCTTGCGGATCTTGTGATGCCCGTGGAAAGAAATCTTGTAATAATTGTAATGGATTGGGTCGCCTAACATGTAAAACTTGTGATGGCTCCGGTCAATTCAAAAAATATCAGGCACTATCGGTAAGCTGGAAAGTTTTCACACAAAAATATTTCGACCTTGACGGCTGTGCGCTCCCTGAAAACCAACTGAAATATGTGACAGGAAAAAAATCCGTCTATCTCAGCCAAGATTGCGATTTGGATAATAATCCACTAGCTCAATTTCCAGTTCCTGCTATTAGAGACATGTCTGAAAGTGTTTTCCAAAGGTACAGGGCAGCAAATAAAAACAATAACGTCGGTGGTGGTGAAAGAGTTATCAAAATTCAACAGACTGTTTCCGCAATGCCCATCGCTGAAGTCACGGCCGTCTTGAAGGGGAAAATGGAAACGTTTTACGTTTTTGGAAATGAAAGGAGGATTTTCTTTCCAAATGGCTTTCCTACAGACTGTTGTTGTTCTATCGTGTAGCTTGTTTGTTTACAGATTAATAAAAAAAATATATAATAAATACCACAATAACACTTCTCATCTTATTGAATTGAAATAATTGAGACACTGTATAAAGAGCCGAATATTTCCATTAGATCGTGTTTACTTATGTAAATAATTTATAGATACTAGATATAGATATTTATAGATAGATAGAGCTACTATAAATTTTAAATGGCTATGGGCACATAGGTAATTGTAATAGTTTTGAATTTTGGAGTTTATTATTACTAAGAAGACTAATACGCTAATGGCACATGTATTTTTGAAATGCGCAGTTTGTGCAGGAAATACGCGTCGAAATTGCTGAAATATTTATTACTTATTTATATCGAACTTATTGCAGCCAATAAAACTGTGAAATTTTTGATTTTCTAAATGAATGATAAGTTTTATTTGCTTTAGTGATAGAATACCTAATTCATTTTAGATTTAAATGGGTTTTGGTTCTAGTTTCTGAGAAATTTCCAGTGGAAACAGAAAAACAGCCCTAGTTACATGCAGAAAGCATTGCCCGACACACAATATCCATCTGAGTTCCCAATTTCCCATGCGCCCTGCAGCATTGTGCTATCTCCAGAGCTGTACGGTCGCAATCAAAATTGCACGCAACAACCCAACCACCAGCATTCACTGTTTTTAAATCAATCAAACCATTTAACTAATTTTAATTTATTATTTCGTCTCTAGATTTTATCCGCAATAATTTTGTTAATATCTTCGAATATGTAAAATTAAGGCTAAAACATGTCGATAGGTAATTACACATTTATTTAATTCCCTATCCCTAGGTACCTACCTGCAATAGCTATAAAAGCCATCAGGCAGGACAAGCGTCACTAACACGATGAACTGAAGTTTGGCCATTTTATTGTACCTGCGTTTATAAAATTGAATACGTTTATTTAACGTTAGGTTATTTATTTTGTACATTTCAATTATAATATCATCTAGAGAATATACAAAAATTGGCAAAGTAAAAAGTTGAAATAAATAAATTGATTAATAATAATAATTAATAATAATAATAATAATAATAATAATAATAATAATAATAATAATTGA
>JABASI010006662.1:0-10609 GCA_019776505.1 Tomocerus nigrus
ATCTATTTCTATTTCCCTGAATCCACTAAATAATTTACAGTTTTTTCATTAATATTTCGTTTTCGT
Source organism: Tomocerus nigrus (assembly GCA_019776505.1). Lineage (NCBI taxonomy): Eukaryota > Metazoa > Arthropoda > Collembola > Entomobryomorpha > Tomoceridae > Tomocerus > Tomocerus nigrus. Next base: position 67 of record JABASI010006662.1, read on the forward strand.
GGCATATGCAAAAACAGCTTAGTCAAGGTATACCAGTCAGTGCAAATGTGAACATTTATTATTTTCACAGTTGTGAAGGTTAGCAGAGAAAGTATTCAACAGTTAGGTTCATTTAATTATAAAATTGGTTTTAAATCACTGGAGCAGCAAAAATCCAAAAGATCAAGGTCCCCACAGGCACGACAATCAAAGGAAACACTGCTGCAGCCAAATAAAAGAAGAAATGTTTGGAAATTTTCACATTCAAGGGAAACACAACTCGATCATCGTCACTGGTAGCCCCAATTCTGTCCACATTCTTTATGTCTTGGAAAGGAGTTCCTACACGACGATTTACATTGAATGCCTTCTTTTTTGCTGAACTTTGATATATCACTCCCCCTAATAGTCCTATCAAAATCACCAGTCTCAAATTAGGAATCATTGTTTAATATTATTTAGGGATATTATTGAATGCTGAAAACAATAACGCTGAATATTGCAACGACTTGTTTCTATTCACGCAACTGATTGTTACTGAATGAGTGCTCTCAACTTAAAATATTTAAATTGGCATTTTTTGTTCATGACAATGACAGGAATTGTAAGACAAGTTAATGAGACGTTAATGGTGAGGTTAAATAATTCTTGAAACATAATGATATAATATTGCCTAGATGTATGGACCAGCGAAGAAGAATTCCGATACCTAAATAACCCGCTTTACATTTCCATTAGTTAAATAAGATTGTGTAGCATAAAAATAATTTGCATACGAATTGCCCATACTGTTATTTTCATGACGAAATGAGTGCTCTCAACTTAAAATATTTAAATTGGCATTTTTTGTTCATGACAATGACAGGAGTTGTAAGACAAGTTAATGAGACGTTAATGGTGAGGTTAAATAATTCTTGAAACATAATATTGCCTAGATGTATGGACCAGCAAAGTGGAATTCCGATACCTAAATAACCCGCTTTACATTTCCATTAGTTAAATAGGATTGTGTAGCATAAAAATAATTTGCATACGAATTGCCCATACTGTTATTTTCATGACGAAAAACTTTACGTTTACATTTGCTTTTTATAATTACTGACATTTCGAATAAGGTGCAGTGCAGGGTAGAGTACAGTAGGTACAAATAATAACCTTTATCTATGAGTGTTTCATATTGCATAGAAATTATTGATAAATAAATATTGTAAGCTTTTGCAATACTCGGATGATTTTTTGACAACATTGAAAATTAAAACTGCATTCACTAAAATACATCACGTACGAATTGTCAGTAATCTTCTTTGCATATCAACTTCAACTATTGGTCATTTTTCATTTTATGAAGTGAATGCTAAAAAATTGCACAAATTCTATGCAAATGTCATCAGCTGAATACGTACTTCAGTTCAGTTTGTATATAGTGTGTAAAAATTTTCCTGTAAATATAATTAGGTAGGTAGTTTGTATTTTACAGATATACTTCTTTAGTTTTGTGTCCACAGCTTATTTTAAAGTGTTAGGAAAGGAAAATTATTACACATATGCCTGCCTAGGAAGCAAGGTACCAGTGTACCACAGGCAAAAGATAAAGAAGGTACCTACCCACAAAACAACATAGGTAACCCAAATAATGATAAAAGCAGCCTGAATGATTCAGGTAGCTACCCCAGCGTCGTGTATGCGTTGATAAGCTAACTTGCTATTCACGAGTTTTGCATGCAGAAGTAGTCCAATAGAAAACTTAAGATGATGCTGACAACTTGGAAGGCTTTACCGTTGTGTTTATTTAAATGCAACAAAAGTGTAATATTGCAACAAAATTACTGATGCATAATTCTAAGTTTGTAAGCAAAGGCTTTAAGACTACTTACTAAACTTAACGGAAGCTACGATTATTTAGGTGGTCATGCACAATTTGCCCATTCCGATATAACCCTATAATAAACTTACAGAAGTAACAATAAACGTAGTGTCTTGAGTTTGAGGGATTCTTTTGGTTGGGTAAAATTGCTACTACCGACCTAAGGAACATTTTAGTGCAAACTTGTATTGGAACGAATCTTTTTTAATGTTATTTGTATAATATATGTACATACTTAAGATGTATATTTACCTAAAAAGATTTGGGACTATATTTTATGGGACTATTTTATTGGACGATGCTGCTACTCAATACTGTTCCTCTCTGTGGTACAATATAATATGTCCGATTCGAATTGGAGGTCCTGGAGTTTATTACAAGCAAACGATCGATTTTTCAAATCAAGAAGGTGGAGATTTAGATTTAACTCCACGGGAATTTATCATTGAATGAAAGAATGTCACACAGACTTGAACTATCCTTGAGTGTCATAAATGCGCAATCCCGAAACTTATCTATTAAAATAGTGAATTATAGAAAATCTAGGAGATAATACTAACAATAAACTTAATATGCATAAATAACATTTATATTAATATGAGAGGCACTTTGTAGGGCACCTATAGGAAATGACATGACAAATATTGAAGATGAAAGTCATTCCCGAATTGATTTTGGGAGAATGGGAAACTTGAGAGCTAGTAAAGAGCTATCCCCTAGATCAACAATTTCAATCGCCTGCACATTTTTCCTTTGTGTTGATGAAAATATTGAAAAAATTTTTAACAAACTATGAAAACATATTATATTATAAACACGTATTCATTCATATGATTCATCCATAAGTAGTTGTTTTTTATAAACATTTATTATCGATGAGATTACGGGCACGCGGGTATCAAAGGTATCATTTGTTTCCTTTCCCAACGAATAACAATGCTAATTTTACCACACTATGTTATAACATTATAATTTAGTATTGCTATTTAAGAAGTATACAAGGCCACTTTTTGCCATTGAATCAAGCCTAAGCAAAACACGGTTCGGTTGTAAACGTTTATCCGTAGTAAACTAATTATAAAATTGTTTTCTATTATTTTAAGGAGTGTATCTTGATTGGAATTCAAAAATACTAATAAATTTTAAATGAGAATGGGAAATTCGTATATAATTTGCAAGCTATTATGGAAGCAGTGATGAATTCTGTGATGCTGAATTTCCATTTATTTGTATTTGAAGGCTTGACTGAGTGCTGGAAATTAGAACTGGTACACTGGTAGTTGACATTGGAAAACTGTCTGACGAATTTCCTCTGTCTAGTGTGGGTAAAATTTGAGGGATGCGGTCTTCAGAAAAGTTTCCTATTTTAGGGATAGGGCTTACACTGAAATTTTCCTCATCAGTTGATGGTGGTGAAGATGAAGGCATCTCGGAAGCATTGCAGTCTATTATGACTAATGTGTTGTTAGAAGAATCTGAAGAATTTGTTGTCGATTTCAAAGGGCTAGACGATGTCGGTTCTTCCCAAACTAGATCGCCAGTTGAGTTTGATTTGGAAATTATTATTGGAGGAGCTGTGGAATTTCCAAAATCGGATATGTTTTGACTAGGAGTTGATTTGACATGATTTGGTGTTTCAGCATATTCATCAGAAAGTACAAAAAGTGATTGAGAAGAGTTTGATTTTGATTCGGTTTTCGATCCTACCATAGTCGAGAAGTTCCTACTGAAATTCTTTGCGTCCATTGTTATTACGTCTGACTGTGAAACATTTGTGGAAATAATTTCTGAGGAATTTTTCACGTCTATGCGTTCCATAGTAGAATTTAACAGTATCGATGAATTTTCAAGCATTATATGTGGTTCGATATCTACAAATATATCACGATTATTACTGTAATTATATGCACATTAATTTATCGAAGTAACGCTATAACAAGAAATAAAGTGACATTGTTAAAAAATATTTTTAGATAATAATATGATATTCCGCTTTTTTAGGAACTTACCTCTTGCAGATACAGATGCAAGAACTGCAGCCAAAGGGATTAAATATTTGCTATTAACTGTCAGTGTCATTATTAACATCACAGTTTATATAATTACAAGTCTTATATAGATAAATGAAATTCCCAGGAAGAATTTAATTTCTTAGAGAGTTTTTTTCGAGATATGAAAACTTTAAAATGGAAATGCGTAAATATTACAGTTCGGTGCAAGCGCAACTGCTATATATAGTAAATTTGAAAAGGATGAGTAATGTTCGCAAAACGGTCTCAATAATTGCTCAATTGTCATATTTTGTTATTATGATACATCGCACTCTTATGGGGTTTTTGGATTTTCAACTGCATCCGGCTGGACTTCCACATCTATTGTTCATCAATCACTATAAGGCCTGCTTCATCACGTACGCGTACTTGTAAAGCTAGCTGTGGTAAATTCTCATCTTGCATGGCAATGTGTCCATCGGTCATAATCTATATACTTATATAGTGTATTTGTATTGGCATTTGTAGTATACATAGGTACAATTTATTTCCTAAAAGTGACTCACTTGTGTACAGGATGTACCCAAATGTCAAATGACCAACACAATACAAATGTTCATTTTTAACAGAAAAAAGTCTTTTTGTGACTCAACAAAGAAAAATTTCCCATCTAAAAGCATGGAATTCTTATTTTTATTAAATTCTTATCCTGATACCGACTTAATTTTATAGACTTTTGGCTTTGGCTAAGAAGACCAATACATTCCAATGTCAAAAACAATTATTAAATCTTGTAGTTATGTTTCGTCTCATCATGATAACGGCTGGTATCTACTGAATAACGACTATTTTCAAAGGAGAATGGTTGTCTGTTATGGTTAGCTAATATCCTTCCTTAAAGACTTTAGACATTCACTATAGCGTGTCCTGTTATGTGCCCAATACTAATTAAACCATTGCTATTAATGAATGTATATAGACTCTTTTTCTATATTGTAGTCCTGAGTATCAAACCATCGAGATTATTTAAATCTTTTGTGGTAACGTAAACGTAACATTCTAGATGATAATCCATGTAATATAGCTACTACTAAATAGGCATGATTTTTAATATTAGGTTATGTGAGTGGTGTGTGTATTGATAGGTCACATTTATATGCAAATAAATCACAACAATAGTCCACAGGAAGTTTAAGTTTCACAAGATTTCACAGTGAAAGACAGTTTATTGCGAAGATAATAAATAATAGTCAGTCAAAGAGAAAGATGAGTAACAATACTGAGAGCACTTAAGACACAGTAGAGTAGAAGAAGACGGAAAGTTATAGCTGAAAAAACAGACTTTTTGTTCGAAGCCTTTCTGAAGTTTATAGAAGGAAATTGGAGAGACAGAAAAACACAGGGACAGTCAAGTCAAGAAAGTTGAGCTTTAACATTGCGTGTTGCATACATCAAAAATAAATATTATGTCGTTAGATTTGATTTAGTGGAGAAGAGCTGGTCCGTGAGCGACGGCAAGACCTCCATGAGCCAAAACCTGGTTAAAATTCAAAGATATTTTTATAACTTTCTGAAAATTCAAATCAAATGGTTGACAGATTGCAAAGATTCAATGGAAACTTACTGGGGCAGCACGGGCAAGGACTGGAGCGTGGGCAATGCCGACTGGAGCTACGGCCTTAGCGACAACGGGGGCAGCGACCTATTTTTATGTTAATTCAGGTTAATATTATGCGCATATGAAAATAATACGATCATTTTTTCTGTTGAAGAAACTTACGGCTTTGGCAACAACGGCTGGGCCGGAACGGTCGACGACGGCATTGAATCCGTTGACATCATCAGCGGTGTAAGTGACGGTACGGACGGAACCATCGGGTTCAACAAGGGAGTATTGTCCACGGACAACATCTCCGTCACGGGATTCGGATTGTTGTTTTTGATCTCCGGTAAGTCCATCAGCAACAGAGTATCCGTAGTTGTATTGTGGATGAGGGTCGTATGGCTCAGGGGCAACAGCGACGGCGGCTGTAAATGAAATTTTGAAAATTTAGAAAAACAACTCAAAAAACTTTTTTTCCATAGTTTACTTAATTGCAGCGTTTTTTCGAAACTTACCCTTGGCTACGACTGGGGCAGCACGCAAAACTGGGGCTGGGTGAGCATAGGCCTAAAAGTTATAGAGAAATTCATTGTAATTTTACCATATTTGGAAAAAAGAATTTAAAGTAGTTTTTCATTTGATTTAACTTACAACTGGAGCAGCGGCGATGGCTGGGGCAGCTCTGAGGACCTGTTTTCAGAAAAAAAAATGAAAAATTACTTATTTGAAAACTGAGGGAAATTGGCGAGGGAGGGGGGGGGCTGTAGTATAATTTATTTTTACGGGAGCAGCGGCATATCCTACCGGGGCGGCATATCCTACTGGGGCGGCAGCAATTCCTGCATAACCGACAGCGGGGGCTACAACACCGGCTTGGGCGGCAGCAGCGAAAGCAAGGATGGCGGCGATCTGTTTCGAAAAAGAAAAATGTTTATCAAAAAAATGATTTCCACCATCAAGCACAGAATTACAATGAACAAATGTTATCAGCGATGTGATTCCGAATGCACGTATCGTCGACCACAGAAAAAAAATTGAAAAATGAAGGCACAAAAATTAAATAGTCGAAAACGTTTTGAAAAGTGGTTTCGATTCGTATTTTCGGATAGTTGTCAACGGTGTGCTAAAAAGTGCGTACCTTGAGCATCTTGATGCAGAGAAGAAAAAGTTTTCTTTCGAAGGAAGACTTGATCTTGCTTTGTAAGCTTGGAAGTTTCAAAGTATACTGAAAATGAATTGATTCCGAGCGAAATTTATATGCCAGAGCTAGTGTGAGAAAGATAGGGTAGTGGCATGTTGAACAGATCCACCCAATGCCCACCAAAGCAACCCATCACATCAGCGAACAACATCTCTTCGATTATCCATGTCACGAGACGCGAGGAGACCAAATCACCATCCCCTGCATAGGTAATTACAAATGCTATAGAATTTTATGTCCATACGTTGTAACGCTATTCATCTCAAATTTGCATACAAACAAATTGAAACTAAACCGAGGAGAAGAAAACAAGGCAAGGCAACTCCTTCATCATATTCTATCTGTAAGAACACAATTGAAATTTTTATATTTAACTAACGATACATTAGCTATACATGTCGTGTAACAAGTAACACGATGATATTATAAAGGATACATTACAATAACAGCTGTAATGTAACGTTTGTACTTTGGCCATAGAAAAATCCCATTGGTTGATAAAGGTACAAATCCTACTAATACTTACATACACTTTTCATCTGAGCATACACATCTGTAATAGATGATACTTAATATTCGTCAAGTTATGAGATGAACCCCATTGTGCTTTAAGGTAAAGATAGATTCCTAATCAGAAATCATTGCCTTCCACCATTTACCAGCATTAGTCGCGTACTCGTGCTCTAGTCGATTGCATATTCGCTGTACCATTCCTACAGAGCTTGTAACAGTGGGATCTAGCTATAGACGAGACGGGGGATGAAATTCAAAGGAAACATTGAAGGAAGGTAAACCTAATTGAAGTAGTAGCAAAAGGAATGGCATAAACTTATGTTTAGTTTATTATTATTGCATTGTGTTTGGTTGTAGTCACTACCTAAGCTTATTATTGTTTTGTTTTTCTCGCCGTGTCCATTGAATTCACGACGACGATGCCTTTTCATGTTCGTCAAGCAAGCAAGGTTCCTCTAGTCAAGTGTCCTTTTAGTTTGGCATACTTGAATCTTAACCTAATCTAATCTTATCTAATTATCTCTCCTTCTCATCACATCACTCATTCACTCATACGTATATCCCATTTTCTCCGTATTTATTAGGAATTAGCATTCTTTTTCCCACAAAAATCCATTAATAATTCTTCGATGCACATTAAGTATCCTAGAGAGCTATTATTTCTTAATTGAACAACTAACTACTACTCTATAGTAGTAGTGCCACTGCCAATAACTGCCACTTCCATTATTGCAACTAAAGAACTTGAAGGAGGAGTGGAAGAAGAAAAAAATTAACATTCGTTCATTTTCATTGTCTCTGTGTACTTGAAAAATTACACATGACATCGGTGGCTCTTATAACATATGCAAAAATTTTCCATTCAACTATACATCTTAAAGGTATATGTATATATAAAAACAACTGCATTTTGTTCAATGGGTCATTGCATTGGATTAATGATGATGATGCCTATAGAGTGGCTTGACTTGGCTTCGTTTTCATCTGTCTGGTCTGATTCTATTGTACTATTGTGATAAGATGCGACATGCATATATACATGTGCTATAGGCTAATGAATGATTTCATTGAAAAAGAAAACATGAGCATCTATGCATTAGTTGCTACACACACTCAATGCATTAGTACAGTAATCAATAATTGATCAATGAAATAGGTAATCTCTTCTATATTGCCATTAGAATTTACTATTACCACAAAGATTACGCAATGAAAAATGTAAACTTTATCTTTATAGATTTAGCTGTGAGCTATTAGAGTATTATTCCTTTATTTTTCACCACTCTACCACTACTTGGCTACTTATGCAGAATTTTTTAATCAATTGGAGGTTTGGCATTATTGTGTCTTTTGGGCTAAACAGGTACAAGATCAAATCACGAACTATTACAAATGTAATGTGATGTGTAGTGTACCTGCCCTAAATTCATGTTATTTCCATTTTCCCTCCACTTTATGCAGATAACTAGTATAATTTGTCGTTGTTTTTAATGTGTACACTATACTCAACACTTTTTCCATTCATAACAACAACCAATCGTTGTAATTAGAGACTTGCTCTTGTTTTCATTTCTTAAGAAGACTCTTTGACCATTATATTATTATTTACTCATGTAAAAGGGAATTATAGTTTGAATAACGTACAATTTGAAATTGTGGAAGCCCCACTATTAAACACTAAGGATGAAATCTTTGCATATTGCGACTAATTTTTAGCTTGTTACAATTTTCTTCGAAGGTGTTATTAGGAATATGTAAAGTAGTAAGTACTACTGATTTGTTTTGGCTTTGCTTTTGCTGCCATGTGCTTACCTTGCTTTGTGCAGTGTTACAGTTTATGTAAGTAGACATTTTTAATGAGAGAGGAGTGAGTGAGAATTTAGGATTCAAAGCTTGTTATCTGTATTTGTGCGAGTCAAAGGGCAATTGCAATTAACAGCTCTGCACTACACAAATGTCTTTCGCTAGCTTTACTGTAGTAACTACGTCGTGTTGCCCTAGATTTGAATTTTTTGATCTACTTTTCCAACTACCATTCTTCTTTGATATTATTAAATGCTGCTAGACTCACTATGACACACGGCTACCTATATACTCTTCAGAATGCATAACTTTTGATCTTGAGAATAAAAGAGTCCGTTACGTGCTCACATTTTACTGTTACACATTACCTACTCAGTTAGGTAGACTGTTGTGTATGTATGTGCATTAGAGTTGAAGTCTTTTCCATTTCGTTCAGTTAATTTGATGCATTTTCCACATGTGCATTGCAATTACCTTTATATGTACATACATTGACTATCACACGTACAAATCTCCATTTGGCAGATACCTAGATCATTATAATAATTCTCTATGCTCATTCTTCAGTATTATATATTGATAGGTAACTGGTCTCTTATATAATAAGTGCCAATGTCTACACTAGTTGGCTGTCTCCTTTCCTTTCCTTCATCATAAGTAGTAGAATGAACTAATAGGATTGTGCATTGCAGATGACGACGGGCGTTGCTTCTCTCTCTTCAGTCACGTTTTCAGACAAGCAATTGCGTCCGGGCTCCAACAAAATATTCCTTTTAATCAATTGCACCTGATTTTATCGCTTTTTATGCTGTAATTATTTTTCTCGCCTACTATCATATAATCCTAACTTATTATAACTCATTCATTTTCCTTCTCATACGTACGTTGGTATTAATTGAGCTATTTTCATTTTCTTCATCAAAGATACACTTTACTGTTCGTTTTTATAATAAAAATTGTATACACACAAGAGGAATTATTTTTCTTGTATTAACTGCTTAATCATGATTTTTCTTGCAAATAATCTGATACTAAATGCTAACTAATGTAATTCATAGAATTGATTGATAATTTTTATAAACAGTTCAATTCAGTTTGTCATTTTCCACTGCCATTTCCCAAAATTTCCCAATGTGTAAACTATTCGTTAATTATATACATTAGATGTGTCTCCCTGCTGGAAAAATCTAAGCAATAGCAGACGAAAACGTGAAAACCAATAAATATTACGTAATAATATGTATAATGCCATATTACTCGTCCAAAATGATTTTCAAACCAATAGTAATCAACTTACGTGTAAAATGTCTCGTCTCTTTACAAACTGTAAGCCGGCAAGTGTTATTGGGAATTTGGCATAGGGAAATGTCATACATTATGAAAAATAATAATTTGATATGACAAATAAAAAATGAGAAAGATATGCAGAAGTTATTTGTGCAGTAATAAAAGAGATACACACTTACCTTAACCATTTTGAATGAGCAAGGCAAAATGTATCCCTGATTATGCTTTTCTACAACGTAAGCGTGTACCATATATTTAACTAGTAATATTATGTGTCTACTACTTATTTACTTACTACTTAC
>JABASI010006663.1:0-10607 GCA_019776505.1 Tomocerus nigrus
AGTCAAATATTTCAGAAAGTTATAGGAATTTCGTGATGAAATTTATAGGTTTAGCTTTCGTACATACAACGAGGAGTTCCTGGAAGTTTCAGAATGATACCTCTGAAGGGGCTGAGATAGCTCCTAATGGAGGGTACCCCCATTAGGAGCTATCTCAGCCCCTTTAGCCTGCATAATAAATAGGCAGATATAATATAGTTCAACCGAGCAATTTCAAATAATTATTAAGCGGATATGAAAGACAATATCGAGTAAACTTATTTATTATCATCAGTGTATGCCTATTCCCACCTTTCTGGGAGAAACGGGATAAATGGGATTAACTAACGGGAGAAAGACTTTAAGCGAGGAGAAACGCAAGAAGACAACTTTTCCTTGCCTATTAAAAGGCGTTAAAATTTCCCTTATAATTACATTAAAAAATTTCCAGTTAGGAATTCTATTGCTCGACAATTTAAAATGTAGTGATTTCTGATTTCATCTTTAGCTTTTACGAGATGCGTACAGAAAATCAACCACTTAATTCGTCTATTTAAAACCGACGTTTCACTCATTTTGTGTACTGGGACAATTTCAGTTGTGTCTTTTCATGTAGAATTGTACATTTCTGTCACAAATATTTATTCTCGCCATTTTTGCCATAATATTTTACTAAAAAATAAATAATTATTAGTAGTGAATGAAATTTAATGTTAATACTGAACAGTAAATAAATATTGAGACAAAACAAAATATTGACTTAATGATTATTACTTAGGTTTATTTTTGTTAATATACAGCCTACCCGTCTACTGAATTTAGTACAGGTTTATTTTCTAAATGCAGACAATCAAATTATTTGTTGACATTTTCTGCAAGGAATAATGCGCCGTAGTTGGTAATTATACTAAGAATTTCCATCATGCATTTGTTTACGGAACGTCTAGTCATAACATAACAGGGATCAGATCGTCTGAAACTTGATCTTCTAATGAGTGGCATAAATCAATGAACACTACTTAATAAATATCCACTACTTATGGCCAATTTATATAAAATAAATTTATTTCATGCGCGGTATATTTATTTTATTTATTTAGTATTCATTTATATATCTGTATATATACTAATTTTGTTTCTTTATTATTTATGTAAACATAATTCTAAATTTATTTTATTTATTTATTTATTATTTATTATTTATTTATACATACGTATATATTTCTTTGTTTTATTTGTTATTTATTTACATACTTATATTTATTTATTTTATTTATTTAGGCAAACCGTGACACCGTCATAGTCTAATTAAAATGTGTAAGAAGACGTGGTGATTATAATTACTTATTGCAGCTGCCGTTTGTACCATTTGTGCATGCATTCTGTGAACTTATAATTCACCGTCTTCGTTACCCTTGTCGAATGTTTGATGTTTCACATTTCACGCTAATATTGTTGCTGCAGATTAGAATTTTTACTGTATATAAGTAGGCAAATCTCATTTAGGTAATAATAATACTTCATATACAGGTAAAGGTATATTAACGGTAATGAGCAACGGATGACTCACACATCCCATTCCATTTTATTATTATTGTTGCTCATTAAAATTTTAATTTTGTTGCTGCTGGAAAGGAAACATACAGGAGTATGCATATATATATATATATTCACCATTCGATGCAATAGCGTAGACTATAATAGGTGGCAAACTCAATACAAACGTATCGTTATGGTAACGAAGATGAAGATGAACAAGATCAACAATTGTATAGTTGCTTTATTGTCAGACGCTGACATAATAACAACATATTCTGCAATATTACATTAAACTGAGGACCTAGACACCATTCAAAGTCGCATCACAAAATACAATAACAAAATAGATAAGCCTCTTTGTATTGAAATCCATCCCACTTTCATAGGGATAAATTTTCCCTACCTATCATAAATGCAAAACATGTACAGTATGAACTGAGAACATGAGACTGAGAAGTGAAGAAAAAGCCCGCGCGAGGATCACACGCAAAAGAAAGAAAAGTGGAAGGGAGTTTTGAGGGGAGGAAGAACGCCAAGCAAGGCAGAGAGAGTGTGGAGCTTTGAGGTGGAAGTCCTGTGTGTGAAGTCCTGCGACGTGACCTGACAAGTTGACGGAAAGGTCAACTTGGAGAGACCCGAATTCGCCGCTGACGTCAAAAAGTGTAGAGAGAGTATTTTTGTTCATTTTCCCTTATAATTTACAATCATTTATTGAGTTGTCTCTTTATTAATATATAAAATTGTATCGTATGATATGTTGCATTATTGAAATTGTATAAATAAGGTTCATTAGAGAATCAACCCTAAATTCGTGTTTTATTGTTGGCAACAGTATAGGTCGCCGCCAGCGCATTTATACATTCAATCTAACGGGTATTCGTCACATTTTGGCTGATAGGCAGGGAACCGACGGGCATTAACGGCGCTACGTTGATCACGTAAAAATAAATAATAAAACCCGGCAGACGTAATCTGCCCCCGCCCCAGTCCTAATTCATAATTATAGGTACACAGTCGTTCGGACTGTGTACGGGACAGACGTAATCTGCACCCGCCCCAGTCCCAATTCATAATAATTATATAATAATTATAAGTACACAGTCGTTCGGACTGTGTACGGTTAAATATAGTTCCCCAAAAAGGAGTCGGAGACTCGATTGATCATTTAGTTATACATAAAATAAACCAACTCCCCGCAATACTTCATTTAAAACTTTGTTTTGTTGTCAGTAAATTGTTGAAAATCTTGTGCCTATACTTTGATTTACGAGATTACACTTACTATTGCGTATTTGCGTTACATAATGTACAATGTACACTATCGTCGATACTCGTCATCTTTAATAATTATTATTTACTGTTGATTTATAGTTGTAAATGTAAGCGCCTTGTACGAAATCGTTTTTTGTCTACTTTTGTTTGATAAATATGATAAAAAATGTATTGCTAAATGTGATTTGATTTTTAGGAGGTTAAAGCGTAATTCTGTTTTTGATTACTCCGTATACGCACTTTACACAAGAGTTATAATGAATTGTATGATTAATGAATACATTACGTTGCTTTAATCTTCTTCTTGAAGATGATATTATCTATTGCGTCACAAAAGTCGCATATAAGAAAATAAAGTAGTTAAAAAGTTTTTTGTGGCATAGGTATCAGGTATCATAAAATACGTATACGCTTTATGTAGATTTGTAATTAATTGTTTATGGCCGCTAAAAATGACTATTTATTTCTAAAAGGATAATAATTAATTGTGTATGTAGTAGATGACTGTAAAATGAATTCGATCGAAATACTGAATAATATGAATAATGTTGGACTAAATGTAAATATAATAAATATCGAATTAGTTTAGGGTAGGAATATTAAGTTACAGATTCATCATAAATATTTACTATATTCTTGCAAGATAACTCGGCTTTCTTCAAGAAAAATACGAATTAATTTCATGACATCAAATCGAGATGAACGGTTAAATATGGCGATAAGGATACACGATACAGATAAAGGTAACTATAAGTTATATATAATTATTGTCAACCAATATAATAATTTGCAGTTACCTTATAGTAATGTCATTCTTTGTTATGTAATAAGAAATATTATTATTGTGTATGTCACGTATAGTTGGATAAATATTTTCTGCTCTGAATTCCTCTTACGTTGATGCGCAAAAATTAAAAATTAGTCAGTTAAAAAGCGTATTAATCTTTGAAATGTATGTTAAATTGCAATATTCACAAATATACATACGAAATATTGCTATAGACAAAAATTTTGTACACCTACTCTGTCTTTTCATCATTGAATATTTCATGCGTCCGTTTCCACCTCACAATCAGTTGCGTGTTCAGGTGAACCTGATTTTACTATGTCAATTGAATGTCTAGCTGTAAAGACCTGATAGCTAATCTCATTTAGGAATGAATCACATAAAGGAAGCCATAGGTCATTGATGTTTGGGGTTGGCATTTAGTATCTTTCCATTTTCCACAACGCCAATCATATCATAACAAATATCCGATTATGTATAACAAGCATCTTGATATATGCATTTAAAAAATCATTATAACATAGAAATATGTTATAAGTAGAATCTGTGGAGTTGTATATGTTGTAGTGTTCATATTTCATATTCACGATTTTATACCGACAAAAACGATGTAATGACGTGATCCATTTGTCGCCCATCATGTGGGTGGGATATTATTTATAATATTATGGCTTCCACTAGTAATTCGATTTTTTTTTGTCTTCTGGAGCAGGAAAAGAATTATTTATGCTACTCATGTATTAAATTATAATGTTACTATTCATTATTCTTGATACTGGACGAGTTCCCTTTTCCCTTCTTGAATTAATGTGAAATTGAAATAAGTGCACATTCATATTCGTGGCACAGCACAACCAGTAGGATTTCCTTCCTCTGCGTATTGTGGAGTTACTCAATAAAGTTACATGACGCATTTAAACTAATAGACCCCTTGTTAAACGGGTGGGCATTGCTTTTGCTTTTCCTGAACAAAACCAAATGTGAAAATCCTAGTCATACATTTGTATGACATTGTAGGCAATTCAAGCTAATGAAGTTTCTTCTTTCTCTTCTGTCATAAATGTTATTTATGTCTTACAAATTATAATTTCCACTCATTTAAGTTCTGTAGAAAGCGTAAGCAGAACAAAATTAAACTGTGATATTATTTTATTTAGAAATATTTTCCAGGCAGTATCCTCAGACCATCGGTCAATTAGTACTTTTTACGGAGAAATAGTTTGTTGTATAATAATTAAACGGAAAACGCAACCTAAAGTATCAAAACTTTTAAATATTGCCAGTTTTGTAAAATTCTGGTGTATGCAGTTCATTCGAAGAGGTTTTCTACTCTAAATAAATTAAATCCTTTTTTAATTGCTTTTTCATTTTAATTTGCAGGCAATATCTGTGCATTGTTTTTATTTCAAGTTTATTGTGTAGGTAAATAATTTCTGCGTACTTTGGGAATAATTTTGCAGTTTCTTTGAAAATACAGTAGGCCCAACAAAAGGCCCATACCAATTCAAAATTCCACACCTTTTTAACTCTTTACCGAAGTTCAAGTTCGGTTCGTACAGGAAGAAAATGAATAAACCTGAAGAGATTGAGTGCCAGCGTCTCAATCAAATACCAATAATCTATGTTCGTGGAACTCATCATGTAGTGGGCTATACAATCGTAAGACAGTAAGCTATAATTTTAGTTAAGTTCGATGAACAATTAGACCTGAGACCTAAAATTAAGTTTCGTGTTATTGCATCATACTAGGGGCGACAGTTTAGGAATTTGATCGAAAATCTCTTATCAAGATGGGAATATTTCAACAAAATTATTGTACCATTATACTTGTCTACTGAAGGGAAGAAAATCTATGATGATTGCTTAGCTCTTTGCACAGAGCGATATCCTCAATACATCAAGGAATTAGAGGGGATGGCCACAGGGGCTCAAGTTCCATTCTACAAAGTATGATACAAACAAACTATCATTCCAAATATCCACCATAAAGATATCTGTCAATCCGTCATTATACAAATAAAATGCATTTTTTGACCGACAGTTGTTTTTACTGCATATCGATTCTCTCATTGCCCCATTGGACGCTGAAGATAAGTTCTTTAAGAAAAAAGGAGAAACAGGTTGTACAACCGTAATGTGCAATAATGATGACGTTATTATCGGACACACTGAAGATGCTTGCCCCGAGTTCCTAAATAACATTTACATTGTGTGTGCCGAAATTATTGGAGAAAATGATGAAAAACTAGAGAAGTTTACCACGTTAACTTATGCTGGACACTTGCCGGGATATACAATGGGATTTAATGAACATGGACTTGTTTATACTGTCAATACTATTTTCCCTAAAGAAACTTATCCGAAGAAAACACGTAATTACTTTCTAAAACACACTTTTCTAAACAGATTTGATAATGTACAAATTCTATCTCCCATTTCTCTACTTTTGAACAATTAATATTTTTTGTTTTTACTATGCAATAGCTAGGACATTTTTGGCTAGAGCAATTTTAGCCGCATCAAATTTTGAGGAAGTTGTAGAAATTCTTCAAGATTCTGGCCATGGAGTTTCTGATGGTTTCTGTCTCAATATTCATTTTGCAAAGCAAGATGGTTGCCCTGTTCTGCATAATGTAGAAATTGGTCCGAATTCTGCTCCAGATGAAAGATGCGAATCGGAATTGAGCGTTCTTACCCTTACTCACGGAGAAAATCATGTTCATTGTAACAAGTAAGAATATAAAAGCAGAGTAATAGTAATAGGTATCGCAAATGAGATTTCCAATTTCTTCGCAATCGCATTTATTCCAGATACTTGAGGCTAAGAATTCCGGAGCAGACTGGTGTAGGATTTGAAAGCAGTACACATCGCCACAAAGCGATAGGAAGACATTTAAAACCAAATAGTTTGGAAAGAATCAAAGAGATTTTGAGCGACGACAGCGATACCGAATATCCAATCTTCCGGTGTGGATCTAATAAACCAGATTTCGTCAAAACTGTTGCTGTCGGTAAGTGGAACGTCTCTTCATCGAACTGTAATAAGTACTGCCTTTGATTTCCTCTGTGAAATGCATGGAACAATTATTTACCTAGAACCTTTGAATCTTATTACACTGTGCTAAATTTCGTCAAAACTGTTGCTGTCGGTAAGTGGAACGTCTCTTCATCGAACTGTAATAAGTACTGCCTTTGATTTCCTCTGTGAAATGCATGGAACAATTATTTACCTAGAACCTTTGAACCTTATTACACTGTGCTATATAGTAAACATTAATAATACCGATTATTATTGCACACTAATCTCAAACTCCTAACAATCATGGGGAACCAAGAGAATAAAAAGAAATGAATACGTGTTTATATTTATTGTCACAGGAATTTTTGATGTTGCAAATCGACAGTGGATGTTGTACGCAGATCAACCAACTAAATCGGGACCTATTGCAGTGTTACCAATGGACTTTTAGCTGAGAAGGTGAAGTCTAATTAACGGGTCATGTTTTTCACCCCATTGTCCAAACTTATGATTTCTATCACGTAATTACCACATGTACTTCTGCCTTATGCAACCTAAGATAACTAGTCATTCTGATTGCCATAATAAATAATATTATGATAATTTAAATACGAATAAGTATTACGTATCTTTAACCCTTATGATTCAACTGTTTCATAGTTTGTGGCTATATACTTAGCCACTTATTTGTTGTCATTGTTGTATAGCATGTATTTAATGGAACTAATTTTACGAATGTTTTTCTCTTTTGCATAATAAACTGATGCTGAATTAGCAAAATTCAATCTTTTATAATATTGTATTGTACGTTTACTTATCCAGTAAAGGAATAATTATGCCCATCAATTCATTTTCAATTGACAAAATACATATTGTGTCTCTGTCATTATAATTATCAATACGTACTACATAATATAGGTACACATTATCAATGTAAATATAAAGCATAATACTATAATACTATAGTACATATATAACATCATAAATCCTAAATCTTTAAGAGTTTACAGCAGAGGACTTCTGTCGTGTATGTTCTTTCTGGTCAGATAACAAACTCAAAAGTATAGCTACTAGATATTATTTTCTGACTCATAAGTAGTCATATCATACGAACTATGCCCTTTCCAGTTCGTTTACAAACAATAATGTAAGTAAGTATACTATAATAAGTATTAGTCTATGAGCCTCTGTAGACGTATTTCAAGTATGCGTATCGTGTAATATACTGGCTTCCCAGGAATATTCTTATTCTTAACTATATGTTGCTTAAAAAGTAATGAACATCCAAGAAAGAGACGTTATGCTATCCCCAACTTGAAAAAGATAACAGTTCATCATCGATGTGTAGACACAGTATTAGACAGACACTCACAATCCCACAACTGTCACCACAACACAGTACGCAGCTTCTCAGTTAGTATTTAGTATACAGTAAACCTATCGGTGTGTGATAATCTCCAATTATCTATGTTTATTTTTGATTCTTTCAAGTCTTAAGTATAGTTTTATTATAGCATTCTTAGTAAGCTGTTTCCTATGAGTCATTCAGTAATTGTCATTTACAATTTACAATACAGTCCTTACGGAATAGGTACTTTAGTTGTCGGTTTGTCATAGTCAATTGTAGACCTGCAATTAATATCGTTCAGTTTTAGTCTGTCTGTATAGATTCCCCCGAGAAGTCATGTAAATTCATTAGTAAAAAATTGTCGTTAACAAATTAAATTGAGAATTAACAAATACTGTTAAAACTTATTTACCAAAGTACACTTGTTGTCAATTTGTTTGACTAGTAAAAATGACTTTGTCAACCAGAGTTATATTATTTTCCATGATGGTTGCTCAGATAAGTGGTTCCATGACTATTCGTCTAGACAAAACTGAAGATCTTTTTCGATCATGGAAATTAGAAGGGGACTATCTTTACTATCCGAATGGAGCCTTATTAGAAACCATATCCAGCAAGCTGCCAAAGGATTTCAAATTTGACTCTTATCTGTCAACACTAGGTATTTGGGCTATTTTACCCACGGGGGACACTAACGTCCACGTTAACGGAACAACGACTAACATGATAACGAACGCTTCATTTAGTTATTCATCTTCAGCTCAGTTATTTGCATCAGTGTCAGTGAAATATAACTTGCGAGGTCGTGGAGCAAAGATATTCGTCAGAACGTCTGAAAACGGAAAAGATGTTTATGAAATTTATTCTGACCCTGAAAGGCCCTTATACGAATGGATGAATATAAATGTTCCATTTGATGGATCCAGTAAAGTGAGTAAAATCATCGTTTTTGTACCAGATTAGTTCACCTTGCCGTTTAATGTTACCTTATTTTTTATAGCTATTTCGTGCAGAATGAAAAGATTATTGTAAATAGTAGTTACTGTCTTCTTATATTTTGCGTTTGGTTGGAGATCAAAAAGGAAGTATCAGTTTAGGCTTCTGTATGTTCAATAACAAATCTTCCTTTCATCATGTTTTATGATGTTATTTTGCTGCATTTTGTTACAGTTCTTTATTAACGTACAAGTGAATGGAACTGGAGACTACGTACTGATCGATCGTATCGAAGGATTTTACTTGGAATCAACGACCAGCACTTTACGTCCAAAGACTTCAACTCCGACGCCAAAGCCTCTACCCTATAATTCAGCCAACAGAATTTCATTAAATATTTTCCTCCTTGTTGCATACAATCTTTTGTTTTCGTTTGTTATGAGTGTGACCAACTGGAGTAATTCAGGTATTGGATTACCGATATTTAGCATTTAAGTTAATTTTGTTTCTGACATTTGTTATCTGTAGGAAGAGTATGTAAAGACCGCTATTATTGTAATTATACATCTAAAAACTCTGAGTTTACTGGAAAAAGTAAGAGAAACATATGCAAATGTCCTTTTAAGAACTAATTACATGTATTAAATCGTTGATTATAATACTTTTCTGACTTAGGGAGCCCCACAATATGGCATATTGCATTGTATCAATTGTACGTGAATATATTTAATACCTTTCCTGCGACAAGAATGAAAGCACAAAAACGCACATGTTTTATACTATTGCTTATTGTGTGCGTATAGGTATATTATAAGTATTTGGGTATATAGGTATAGCTAAATAAAAACCTGAATTTTCCACTTCATTTATCTATGCGAATTACTGTAATAATAATAGGAATCACTTATGATAGATATTTATCTAAGATAACCCACTACCGACTGCCAGTTAATTTTAAATAAACATGTGCTTAATTTCTGGTGTACATCGGGCAGTAATAAATGACACTGGTAGCCACATGTAATCTTTGCCATGCTGTCCAAACTGTCCATCATCCACAATAGATAGTCACGCAAACTACGCATATTGTTATTACTGGCACTTATTATTATGCATGCAATCGGATTTAATAGAATATTTAAAACTATTGCATTTGGACGTATTCCGAATTCAGAGGCGATTTTTTACTGGCATAGTGGCATGGCGTCATTAAAATTGGCCTAACTGATGATATCCTCCTGTGAATATGAGTATTATAAAGATATTGTTGCATATACTGCATCCCAACCTATGTGAGAGTAAGAAATAAAAACGTTAAGTTCTAGTCAAAATTGATAACAATAGAACATTCAGGTCAGAACGCGTATCTTACAAAAATCATTTTTAAGCTTGCGGTGGAACATGTTTCCTGTGGATAGTAGCAAAAGACTCGATATACGATAGAGCACCTGCACGTGCTCTAATGTAACCAGTTACCGAAGAGCATCTCATTATTTTCAGTTAGGTTAGGTTAGGTTAGGTTAGGTTAAAATAATGTGGTGTTCTGTGGTAACCCGTTACCATAGAGCACGTGCAGGTGCTCTATCCTAACTTAGATTAGCAAAAGTGATTAATAAATTAGTTATAAACTAGCTGGATCCCGTCAACTTTGACGGTAACATAGCACTATATGAAAATTTGTATTAATACGTTTGTCCGCCCCTTTCATGAATCTGTGTTGACTCCCG
>JABASI010006664.1:0-10607 GCA_019776505.1 Tomocerus nigrus
GTAAATGTAAGTCGTGTTGTAATAATTTTAGAATACAACAGGTGAAATTAGACATTACGTCTTTCACCTGAAAATTAGTCACTAAAACTATTACATAATTATGATTTTTATACATAGGTAAAATCTATGAATTATGACTTCCAAAACGAAGTAAGCATAAACCTAAATTGGGGTGTATATTACTAATATTTGTCTTACCCTAGATGCCAAAACCCTTACAAATACGACAGAAGTGTATGGAGTTCAGTCAGATTGTATAGAATCAGTAAAAATTTGCCTGGAAAAGAATACAGGCAAGAATTAAATTCGTTAAAGCTAGTAATTCCTAGGGCAGCGACGCAGTATAGTATTTGTGTACATTACATTGATAGTTAAGACTCTGGAATTGGCTCCGTTATCTGTGACACTAACAGGAATAAGCCGACAGAAAGTGAAGTTTGTCTTTTGCTAAAATGTCGAAATGGGTCAATTCGAATTCTGTTGGATATAGAAAGGGTTTCCGGAAAAAACGTCTACGAGTAACAGAGTTACATCAGCTACGATGTACAGATTTTTTGTTGTATGCAGTGCGTAAAGGACAGAGACATGGTTATAGAAGGAGCGTTGAATTGGAGAAAGGAGGAGGATGTAACGAAATGAGTGTTCAAGACAGAACAGAAGGAGCATTGTCGACAATAGAATTAGAAAAAGAGGAAAACACCTCCAGCATTTGTGTGGGTTGGTTTCCCGTTTCACTTGAGCTCAGCTCACCAATGCATCATTTGGGAAAAGAAAGTCGTATGGCTATAGTTGGTTAATGCAGTAGGTATTAGTGCTACGTATGGCTGATATTCGAGTAAGTAGTATTATGGCCAAATAGAAAATTGCAATTGCCTTGCTTTCCTTATACCTTCCGTTGGTTTAGCTCCTTTTGACTTTGACTTCTCTCTCTCTCTCTCTCTCTCGCTCTCCTGCTCAACTGGCTGGCTACGCTCGCTATGATATAATCCAGCCATAGATTCTGCCTTGAATCTCTCTGACAAGACGAGAAGTAGTTTCGAAAGCCTTTCCAAAAAGAAAGGGATTTAACGACCAGCAGAGATCTCAAATCTCGGAGCTGAACCTGTTCTCTTCTTTGTCCTAGTCATTTAATAATTGAATTTGAGTGGGAGACTCCTACTTTTTTACCCTCTAAATCTAATTTTTCTATTCCTTCCCTATGTGCTGACTCAAATCCCCTCTTTTTCACCCGACCATGACATATCATAAGTTTTACCATAACAGACAGGGAAAGTAAAAGAACATAATATCATTGGACTATATGTACCTGCTAAATACAAATCCAATTTTAGGCTACATTTGCACGTAACATCATTATCTATTTATTCTTGTTGTTTCATGGCTCGCTTCTATCATGTTAAGTGAAGATTGTTTGCATATTTGTAGCATTTCAGTGATGTTGATACTGCCTCATGCGTGGGTGCAGTAGAGACATGCATAAACATCTAGATATCTATATCTGCTTTCAAAGCTTAGTTTTGACATTTGAGTAAAATGTCAACAATCTCAATTTAAATGCAAACAATGTAGAGGCAGATAGCTTTCAATGATTTGGTGTCTTTAAAGCTTAATTACATCAGAAAGCATTCTTCTGTAGTTTATTTTCTCCAAAAAAAGTTTTGAAATTCGTACAGTAAACTAAAAGTGGACGTTATCATATTTTCCTCGACAATCTGATGTTTTAAATATAAACATATTAAGTTTTACTTTTCGATTATGATTAGGAGTCATTTTCAGATAGCCTTGATGTTCTGTTGTTTGTTTATGAATTTATGATTGGTTTGCAACGAGATTAAAATAAAAAGAACCTGGTATAGTCTCTGGCACTGGAAGGGAATATAAAATGCATGGATAAGTTCAGGGACAGCTTGCCCTGCAGAAGTACAAATGTTGAAAAGATTTTACAATGTTTATTTTAGGAACAAGGATCTTCTTCCTTTGCTTTTCTTTATTGTTTGTGTTTTACTATACTTACTGCGTAGCATTAGTCAGGTAAAGAAAGAACAGTTCAGGCATTTTAAAATTGTACAAGCATTCAACATATGGGGATGTTATATGATAAACCTAGTGGGTTCCTAATTATATAGAATGGACGGAGAAACTAGCTAAGTGCACATGCATCAAATATAATGATTCAAACTCTTCGTGTGTGTAATGAGCACAAATCCAAACAAGCTCTACGAAAAGTCACTAACTAACTACATACATCCAGCTTTTCAAACTATAATAATAAAGAGTGTTATAGTTTATGTGCAGTGTCCTGTATTCCGCTTTTATCCTTAGTCTACGAAGATTAAATAGATAGTTATCCAAATGAAATAGATATATAAATAATACAGCAAATGCATACTATACGATATAATTACGATTATAAATATATCATAGAAGGCTCAATGTTATATGATGAAAAGAAAGTTTGTTTAGTAAACATAGAAAACCTACGAGGTCCTGTTTATACTTGTAAATATAGGTGTCCTACTCATAGTCATACATACATATTACTGCAGTAGCATCCATTTACATCGTATAATCGTATCACAACTAAATTAGGACGAAAGAAGAAAGAATCTTTTTATTCCGTTGTTTAATCTGAGCATTCTCCTTGTAGCGGAAAATGCGTCAGGGGACTTTCATCATTATTAGCTGTTCCCTTGAAACCTAAAAAACTAAAATCCAAATTAATTTCAAAGCTCTCATTCTACTTTTTTTACTATTGCTCTTTGTGCAAAACGAACTTTTTAACTAGGCAGTTCTTTTAGACATCATTATATTATTTCACATTGTACAAAAAAGCCTTTTTTGGCAGTTGCTTTGTTTGTTATTTAAAACTTGCATCTAGCAAGCTGAAACTTTTCCACAAAGAACTAATTTGTCTCTATTGCAATGTATAGCTGTAGTTAAAATTGGCCAACTTTATCTGGAGTAATTTTCCTCCAAGTTGCACTTGGCAGCTTTGCGCTGTGACTCTGTGACTGCAAAAACAATTTTTGCCATTGGGAATGCTGAAGAAAATTTAATTTCCGCTCTTGGACAAGTCTCGGAAAATATAGAGAGAATAATATTGATAGTAAGCATGCTAAAAGATTTTCAAGAATTCATAATTTATACTTTACCTGTTAGTCTTGTTCTTGTGTGCATTCTGCAATCAGTTGGTTGCGGGTACATAACCATCGCGCATCGTGAAATTGACCCGAAGAATCGATTATACAAAATTAGAAATTGTCTCGGAAATTGCATAAGTAATGGAATAGTGAGTTTATTTAACCAGATTCTAGTAGGTACACTCGTTTTTTTGTCATTATAGCATTGAATAATTGAATTTTTGTATTTTGTGAAAGAGAAAAGCTCACTGTAATTGTCCCATAGTATTTTGACTTTCTTTTATCTTTCAACTTTGAATGATATGGTTAGTTTGGGTATAACGTCTATAAATAGTGGATAGCATGGATAAAAGAAGAATATAATGGGAAAGAAAACCAAGGATTGTGTGTGGCCAACGGAAACGACACGATTCAGATGGAAAACTTTCCTCTAAGTACTATTTAGAATCTGTTCACAGAAGAATTTTCCTTCTACGTAGGCTAGTAGTTAGATGGTAGTTAGAAAATGAAATTTCTATCTCGGGAGAAGGAAGGGCCGTTTGAAATTAGAGACAGAGAAAAGAGAAAGGAAGGATGGTCGTAGTTAGGTACACATATAAGGACTAGAGAGAAGAATCTTTTCGAGCGTATCCTGCTAATGGCTCTGATTCGAATGCAAGAATGCTTCCAATAGTTTATTTGCGTCACTCGAAATGGTGATTAAATTATCCATTCGATTCTAGGCTGTGCAATACAATACCTAGTAAGAGAGAAAGAGGCTAAGTAAGCTGAAGCCAAAGCTAAGCTAAGAAATTAAGGCTAAACTACAGAAGAGATAAGGATGAGAACTAATCTTCATTTCAGACTTGACTTAGCTTGAGTAAACGAAGAAACTCGTTCCTTTCTTCAAATGTACACGTAATAAATAATATATACATTCATAAAGATATGTTCTAAGTACTTGTTAGCAAACATCCTAACAACTCCATACTGAAGATTTAGCTCTCCAGCTCGGAAAATCTTAACTTTAATGTGAATTTCATCGCTGGCTATGATTTAGCAACATAAATTACCCGGAGAAAATTAAAGGTACGCTTTTGTAGTTGTAGCTTCCTCCTGTCTCCTTTTGTATTTAAGATAGCTAGATAGATAGGTAGTTACTAATAGATGCAACGTGCAAGATGTTCTTGTTCTCCGTAAACAGTAACGTTAGAGAAATAATGTTACGCAATATTAGTAGAGCAATCATAGCCCTCATCCCCGTAGCTTTTGCTAGAATTCATTTCAGCTTAGGACTAAGATGTTACTTATCCTTATGTAAGTAGGAAGATATCTAGTTTTAATATTATGTAGTTCAGGACTAAACTTGAGCCAAGAAATGTGTTGATGACTGTAGTGCTGAAGGAAGAGCGGAGCAAATTCTCGGAAATAAATTAAATGTTGTTTCCTGGATGAAAGTAGAGAGCTCTTAATGAGAAAGTGATGAAGGTCTCTTGTAAATCTCAGTGTCAACAAAACAATCTCGCCCTGTCTTTATGTGTCTACCAAGAAGACACTTATGTAAATTTTGATGATTCCATTAACTAGTCTATTTAGTGATTTATTTTGCAAATAGCTCCTACATTTGCACATTCCCTACCCAATTCATGCTAATGTACATGAAAGGTAATAAAATAACAGAATTTGAGAATCTATATAGCGTTATATTGGCAATTTAAGTAGGTACTCAGCTACTTTTGTTATTGCACGGCTGATTTTCTGTTTTTATACAGAGAGTTGAGTAATATAGTGTCGATTTTCTCGCTGTTCAATCTATTTTAGCTTACGCGGCGCGGCTGGATATGGTGAGAAGAAAGGAATAAGGGAAGGCCATGAAAATAAAAGAGTTTCACTGTTACGCGGTGGATGTATTCGATTCTTTGAGTGGAATTGAGTAAGAGTTAGTATTAGAGTAAAAGGAAACAGATTCCATGCAGTCTCATTTCAACCACCAAATTGGAACTCGACAAGAAAGCAGATGAGTAAAACGCGATGAACCGAATAAGTGAAAGTGAAGGCCTAGTAGTAAAAGATAGCAAAGCAAAATAAAGCAGACCATCTCTTCTCTTTCTAGAATAACATACTTTCACAGTTATCTTCTTTCAAGTTGAGCATTATCGGATTTTATCACTCATCTTCAACCAAATTGGTGTTTTCCCTTTCTAAGCCCCGTCCAATTTGCTGCAAGATAAGAAGAGCCACCCCTATGAAAAATCACATAACCGTTTCAAATAGCAATTTCCCATCGGCAATACCCGGTAATTTTGATAAATCAGAAACAAATGAGTATTATTCTTCCTTCAAGGCATAAAATTCAAATTGAACTGTCAGAAATAGCAATTTTTAGGCATTTAGCCTTTGCTTCTGCAAAAATAAGCAATTGTGACAAATGAGTATGGCAGGAGTTAGGAGTTAGAGCCTAGTTTTTTGGAACCATCTCAATTTTCATGACTTTCAACTTCCATGCTCAATTCTACATAAATATCCTTTTAGAAAATGTAATATGCCACTAAACAAAACGAGAAGATATCATAACTGTATGTTGTTGTGTCGAGATAAACAGAGGAATTTTATATTTTCCTATGATATACGTGCCTACTTTGTGTAATCTTCCCTTCCATCATCTCACCCGCCTATCTTTTTCTCTGCGTACATTCAGATACATGTGCCTATATTATATGGGTGTATCATTCCCCAAATGTGCTTTACTCCTCTGTTTATTAAGTTTTGTCGAAAGTATCTCTGTTGTTCGGCCTGTATTAGTAAAATCTCATTTTCCCGGCAGCTACATCTAAATTGCTTTAACATCTACATTCAGTCACTCTCCTTTTGACTGACTTCAGTATGTTCAGTGTGTTAAGTTACAAATTAGGTTCTCTGTGTAAACGCAAACTGCGTTACTACTACACAGTTACAACAGAATATAGAATCCAAAATAGCCAGCACAATTCACTTCCATCACATTACATCACACTCCCAACTCTCCTCCCGAAATTTCTCAACTGAACACCAGTCTAATGAAGGACATTTTCATATATCAACTATTAGATTATATTAAATGCTCTATATCCTTGTGCACTTGTATTCTATTATGCATTATCCATCAAGTATCCTAATAGAGTCCCCGTTGATTTTCATGGTGGTAGTTGCGTAATGGAACATAACATACCATAACTAAGTATGGCAACGTTACAGCTCATTCCCTTCTTCCCTTGTCTATGAGTAATTTAGCAGACATCGTAAATTGGTTATGCTTTCAGTTTACTTCAATACACAAACGTATCACAATAATGTGAACAACCATCCAGAGAGCTAGAGGCTGGTAGTAGTCGTAGGATATCTCAGATAGTCAATCCTATCCACTGGTGGATTGTTCAATGCCTGGAAAGCATCACCAGGAACGGTTTAACAGCCCACAGTCACTTTCCATCAGGAACACAACAGAAGCACATCTAAATGCTTCATTATTGCATTACATTCTCTTTTGTTAGGCAATGGGGCTATTATTCCTCTATTCTTGAACATTCAAGTTGCTTATTGAATTAGGTGTATGGATATTGCTAATTTTTAAATGCCCTGAAACATTCTCTACATCTATTTCCCACATTTCTGCTCTAGTTGCTTGCTACTATGCTAGGATTGGAAAAGCAGAGAAAACGAAGTCGTCAAATAAGAGTAAAGCAAGTCGAGTGTGACTTGATGGCCTACCTGTATGTGTGTACACAGTTTTTCATGCATGATACTAGCAAAAGTAATATTGGATTCAATAGGATGCTGATGTGATGAGATGAGCAGAGAAAGGAAAAGAGCTTAGATGAAAAGCTCTCTCTATATTCTATTCCATCGGATGTGAAAACGTGTCTTGAATCCGAAAAACTAAATACTACTCTTTCTGACTTTCCAACTCGACTTTCTGTATCCTACATTATATTTTCATAGCTTTTTTCCCTTACTCCACCTATGTATCCTTGAGTTTTGCGTATATGCATGAAAGATGACAGAAATTCATTTCTGTGAGCAAGTTGCAACGAAAAATTCAGCTGGGAGCAAAAAACAAAAAGTTGAAATGGCTGAATGTTGTCGTTGACACCAAATCAGTGATGTGGCGACGTTCTTGTTCCACATACAAAATATTCTACAGATAATAGTCATATATCAAATATAGTAGAATATTCACAGTTGGTTTACATTTCATCTAAAATGCAGTAGTAGAGTAGTACAGTACGTATTTTTTTCCGCGAAAATCCGTTCTGCACCTTCTTAACTATAGTGAAATGTAATCGCTTGTTATTTGTAAGCCATTAGGTATTATATAAGTAGTGCACTAGAGCATTTGCACTCAAAGACTAGCTCCGCTCCTTTTTCTTTGGCCATGAAGAGTTTCTTGAGGATTGTAAACCGATCTTATAATATTCTAGCTGATTTGTACAGGATACTAGTCAAAAAATATTATATTTACCTAGTCTACTTATTGACAGCGTACAAAGGACGTATGAACATACATAGCATCTGGAATTTGAGTATCACAATTTCATGATTCAGCTTCAACTGTGCCTGGCTTTCCAGAGAAAATACTGCACAGCGGCTTTTTCTTTAGGAAATAGGACAATGGGATAATGCGATATTGCATTAGGTATGTCGGTATGTGCACACTAGGTATTATACCTAGACGAAGAAGAAGACGAGAGAAGATGATAATAGTTGCTGTTATATATGATCTACTTACCTATGTATGTTCTTATATTGCTGTGTCATGGACTCTCTGTTCTACTTCTATGTGTGTGAGGTACATAATATTATTTTTCTACTGCGCCACAGAAAATGATCGCATAACATATTGGATGAAGGAATGAGAGGGGATCTTCATTTTATCGAAAAGCTTCTTTTTATGCACAGAGAGCGTGGAAATATAAGAAACAAAAGGAAGACGGGGTAGTAGAGTGACTATTGCATTGTCTTTTTATTTCATATGATGAGCTATGCAAGAGAAAAGGAAACCAGAGCACCCACAGCTGTTTTGCATATAGTTAGAAAGATGAGCATACAGATAAAATAATATATGCTGCATCTTCATATAGATTCACTTTACATAACAAACTGTGCAAAGATTCCAAAGATGCATTACCGCCGCTCTCTGTTTTCCTTTTCCATTCATGATGATCACACAACGAGTGTCTCTCTATAGTAAAAGTAAAGTGGAAATCGATTCTTCAATGCTCACCACCTATTTATATAATTTGTAAGCTTCCTTTCTGTACTATATCAGTGGAGAGAGTGACTTTTATATGAAATGTAAGTAATTGGACATATAACATGCATAGTTTATTCGCGTGAAAGATTCAAGGCTTAAATTGCCAAGCTCTGAATGATAAATACACATTGGTGGGTTGACTGTCTGAGAATGTATTTAGTACATAGTAAGTGGATATCCCTATAATAAATATTAGATTGAACATGGTAGGATGCATGTATTCGTCTTATTATAAGCAAACAAATACCATGCCATTACTTACTGACTTAGTTTACCACTGGCATGTAATGTAGCAGTAAAGGATTGAAAGAGAAGACAAGTCATGCTATATCAGAATTTGTCTTCCAGTTTTATTGGATTGTCTTTTATAAGTGTAGAGCTCTGCATTATTACCTCTATCTATTTATACGAGGCTTTATAATGTTGTCTTTGTGTGTATTCTACCCGTATGTATGTAAATAGTGAGTTGTGAGTTCCCAAGAAAGTTTCTACGTGCTTTTGACTTGGTTTTGTCGCACATGAAATTACTCTAAATAATATTAACATGTAGCGGAGGGGGAAGTGGGAGCATTAAAACAAAATTCTCGTCTCCTTCTTAGTCTCAAATAAAAAGAAAACTTTAAAGCATGCACGACATGACATTTCGTAGAGTGAAACAATAGGAATTCTTTCATCCATCCTTTTCTTCTCTCTTGCCTTCCCTTAGTTTCCCATTGTTTCGCCAGCCATGTGATGCCATACTCTTTGCATACAACAGTTTCTTTAATTTTCATTAAGGAAATCGTTGTGGGAATTTCAAGCACTCTCTTACACTTAGCACCACTCTTCTTCATTTAGAGCCTGACATTTCTCATTCTCACTTCTTCAACTCTTCTACCTTCTTTCTCATATAAAAATTATAATAACAGATAATTATATACTAAGCTTACTAGATCTACTAATATGCACACTTAAAATAAACCTATATAGTTAGTCTATCTATATATATATGTACGCGTAGTTCTTATTTATAGAAAAGTTCCTTCTTTTCCAACTTGGCTTGGTTGTCTAAGAAGTCTGTGCCACGGCCACGACTGCCACCGTTGTTGGATGATGATGGCCGGCTCTTGCTCCAGCCATTGTCTCACTTTTTCAGTTTCCTTACCATCCTAAAGGCATTTCGCATCTGGCTAATGAGAAAGTAAGCGCCACTCGGATCCAACTTTACTCACGCTCACTGAACTTACACATAGATACTACATAGACTGATACCAAGTTAACTTAGTCCGACTCTAATGAAATAAAGATCCAAGTCTCTAACTAAGCGGTTTCCTTTCACAGCTTCACGCGTCTCTTCCCTCCTCTCTCTCTCTCTACTTATTATTTAGTATACGCTCCTCCACCATGTCCTACTGCCACT
Source organism: Tomocerus nigrus (assembly GCA_019776505.1). Taxonomy (NCBI): domain Eukaryota; kingdom Metazoa; phylum Arthropoda; class Collembola; order Entomobryomorpha; family Tomoceridae; genus Tomocerus; species Tomocerus nigrus. Next base: position 9,809 of record JABASI010006664.1, read on the forward strand.
TCAATATTTATTACATTACTTTGCATAGATATTTACGCTATGAAGACATGCACCTAGATACTAATCTCATAAATAAGAAGCCAGAGCAAGGAATTTCCCTACACACGATCTAAACTCAAAATTCCAACATCATATTTATAATGCACACAGTGTGCTCTTTACTATCAAGCCCCCAGAGGAATTTTTTCAGATCATCATTAGGCAAATATTGAAATATCCTTACTCGGCTCACTTAAACTAAGGTACCTACACGAAGAGAATTTTGATGTTTTAGACAAACTTCCAGTCATCTCATGAGGAAAAGTGTAATTTCATTGTGTTGATTCATTTTGAGTGTAGACGGCTTTAGCAAAATTTCGAATTTTCCAGTAAAATTGTCATCTCTTTTTTAACATATACAAGCTTGTCTATGATTCGTGATTCCTTAAATAAATGTTCAGAAACCCATTCGCCACATTTGGATTATCAATTATGTTTTACTGTGTGCCATTTCTGTTGGCGACGGTCTCCTGGACTTTGACCTTTGAATTGCAGTTTAAATCAAACATGACAATAATCCTTCGTTAAATATTCTTTTGAAAAGTTCTGTTAACCAATCCTCTCTCATAGAATTGTTTACATACTGTCTTCAGTACAGAATGTAAATATTTAATTCTCCAGTTGAAACAGCACAGTGTGTTTAGAATGTTTGAATTGTCGATTGGAGATGAAGAAGGGCCCCTCGGATTTGTTGCCATGTGCTTGAACCACGGTCATTTCGAAATTTTCGAGGTTAAGGTATGGACATCAAAAAATTAGT
>JABASI010006665.1:0-10607 GCA_019776505.1 Tomocerus nigrus
GATTTTTCAGTTGTCCATTTCGACATAAGTACAACAGACGAGTTCAATAATGTTGCGGATTCCATTGAAGCTTTGTCTAATATTGGTAACAAAAAACTCTTAGTAATATCGCCAACATTCTGTAATTGGTAATAATTATTTATACTTACTTTGCGGGTTGTAATAATTTTGCAGATGTTCCAAGTCTTCTCTATCCATTTTTCTATCGACCTATGTACACAATCGTGGAAGACGGCTGGACCGCATTTTCCACGGAAGCTGAATTTTCTAAATTAATTCTCAAGTCGGATGATTGGCGCATTAGTCACGTTAACAGAAATTATAAGGTACTTGTAATTCTGACCTCCTGACCCAAAACAAAATTACTTTTGGTCTTCGGGTGCCCTAGATAATATAAAATCCGATTTTTGAGGAAAGTTTAGTAGCATTCGGTGAAAAATGACGCGTGGAAGGTTTCTGCTAATGCATTGGTTTGATTACTCTCACAATGCCCACTGGGAGTCACCCTTAACTAAATCCTTTGAAGTAATTTTTTCCGTGCAATTCCTCAATTAAACGATTTTGTCGTACATGATTTTAGGTCTGCGGTTCTTATCCGTCATCTGTAGTGGTACCTAAGTTGATTTCAGATGAAGAAATTATAGCAGCCGCTGGTTTCCGACAAGGAGGACGTTTTCCTGTTCTTTGCTATCGCCATGAAAATGGGTCTGTCCTACTTCGGAGTGGTCAGCCCCTGGTTGGGCCCAGTGGAAAACGGTGCAAAGAGGACGAGCGTTTAATCAACGCTGTTTTAGGGCCTGGAAAGCGTGGTTACATAATTGACACTAGAGCCCAGACTTTAGCACAAACAGCAAAGGTGAGACTTAGGAAATGAATTGTTAGCTTTAAGAAAAAGCGAGCATGGCAGGTGCTGACATTCATTATAATAATATTATGGCCATTATTATATTCAGGGTGGGGAATGAAACCAATTATTATTGATATGCAATGCCCTTGCAATTTAATTGATCAGTTTCCGTTTATTATTAATTAAAACTCTCTAATTCTTGTTATTTTTTAGTATAAACGTTTCCTGTTACAGTATTTATTTTAGTTATTGCTTTACTTTTAAGGCTAATCAAATGAAATGGGAGCTTTAGTATGATGTAAATTATTGATCTCTTCCGTTCAGTTCATTCCGATTAATTAAATCGTCATTAGTCAACAAATATCTTTAATAGTTTACCAATAATTCATGTGATTTGTGATAGATTCGGAATTTAATTTGTATTTCCAATGTGTGTTGATATCTTATTATGACAAGCATTTGTAATTTGTGATAATCAGAAATCATTATTTCTAAATGCGGTTGTTGTACACAGAAAGGATATAACTATATATTACAAATTAAAAGAAGATTAATATATTAGGATAACGAGACAAATTGATGTTAAATATTTCTTCTGTAAATGGCTATTTTATAAATTGTACCTACTATCCATTTCTTTCGTTTAATTTGACACTCAGTTTTCACTACCTACTGTTTATTATTGTTTCTTTTTGATCGGTTGTGCTGATGTTGATTTGGTTGAATGGCTTTCTTGGTTGGTGGGCTTTGTCTTGTGCGTGCAACCATAAAATCCACATGTAAGAACTAAATATATACAAAGTATGAATTTTATGAATACAACAACTGGGGTAGTGATTTCTGAGTTACTAAATTAGCCGAATTGGATATGGGTGGCAATTCAGGTTATATTTGATTGGCAGTCCCGTGGTGGAGGCTTCGAGCTGGAGATTCACTACCCTCAGTGGCGACGAGTCCATAAACCCATCGATAGACATCACGTCCTCCTGGATTCCTTATCGAAACTTGTTGAAGGTACCCACAACTCATCATTCGTTACTAATTCCTTTCAAATTCTGGAAAAAAAACATTTCTACAGCAGATTTTTTAAATTGTTAATTTTTATTTCATGAAACAGCTTGCAACGAAACTTCTTGCACAATGGATAAATGGTTAAGCAGATTGGAATCATGCAATTGGTTGGCACACGTTCGAGATACGCTTAATTGTGCTTGTCTAGTCGCCCAATGTCTAGATCAGGTAAATTAATACTTAACATTTTCAAAATACTAAGAACAAAATTTGAATTCAATATCCAATTGCAGACTTTAGACGAATATCTTAAATTAATTTTAGAAAAAATTTGAATTAAATATTCAATTCCAGATTTCCGATGGATATCTTAAATTCAGTTTAGAGAAAAATTGAATTCATTATTACTTTTTAATTTTTCAGGAAAGTCTTTCAGTTTTAGCTCATGGATCGGATGGAACGGACACAACTTTGGCAGTAACGTCTCTAACCCAAATAATCTTGAATCCAAATTGTAGGAGCATTTTGGGTTTTGAAGTAGGCAAAAATTTAAAAAAGTGCAACCTTATTTTTTTTGAAACTATTAGAGTACCTATGTATAATAAAATGTGTTTTTGTATTGCTAGGCTCTTATAGAGCGTGAATGGCTGCAAGGAGGTTATCCGTTCGGAAGCAGACATTTTAAGTCATGTTACGCTTATACAGCTTCAGCGGTTAAAAATCCAAAAAAGAAATACGCACCGACATTCCTATTATTTATCGATTGTGTATGGCAACTTTTTACACAATTCCCTTGTAGTTTTGAGTTTACAGAACATTTCATGGTTACCCTACTCCAGCATTCCTATGCATCTCAGTTTGGTAAGAATATCTTATTATTTATCGATTGTGTATGGCAACTTTTTACACAATTCCCTTGTAGTTTTGAGTTTACAGAACATTTCATGGTTACCCTACTCCAGCATTCCTATGCATCTCAGTTTGGTAAGGATATCTTTCATACATGTGCCCAGTTCATTTAATTCATAATAAATCATACAAAAAATAACAATTCTATGCACACAGTTAATTATTCCTTTGATAAAATCCATTTTGTAATTGCGTACAGGTACATTCCTATGTGACAATATCTCGGAACGGGAAGAACAGGAACTCATGACAAAGACGGTGAGTCTATGGTCTCACATTAATCGGCCGGAAGTTATAAAATACATTTTGTAATTGTGTACAGGTACATTCCTATGTGACAATATCTCGGAACGGGAAGAACAGGAACTCATGACAAAGACGGTGAGTCTATGGTCTCACATTAATCGGCCGGAAGTTATCCACACATTTATGAATCCCGTATACGAGCCGAATTCGAAAGTTATTTGGCCATCCGTGGCGCCAGTTAGTCTCGTAAGTAGAAATTATAAATTCTCTAAATCAAATTCACACAGGTATGAAACTTGCTTCTGTCATAACGTGTCCGCTAAAATTAATAATATGATGCGTATTATTTATTGGACAGTGTCTATGGTCAGGCCTTTACCTCCGATGGGTGGTAGATCAGTCGCCAACGAGGGATACTTGGAACGCCATTGCAGAAATGAAGGAAAAAGAGAAGGAAATGAAAAGACAAGCGATAAAGTTACGGAAGCAGCTGATTGAAATGGAGAAGGCACTGAGTGCCAAGAGGCCAGTTAGCTCACCTTCCTCGCAGCCTACTTGACCTGCCCATCTCAACTAAAAATGATTCACATTTAAGCATAAGAGCGCTTGAAAGTAGCACTTATTAGCTAGAAAAAAAAACTTACCTTATAATTACGTCATGCCTTTAAGCTATCCAATCCTCAGAATATTATAGTTGACTAATTAAAGCTTAGCGAATAGTGTTTCCGAATGAACCAAAGCTTTATTTTCTTGTTAGACTCATTACTTACATTAATTAAAATCCATGTTTATCAGTACCTTAAACCTACCTAGCTAATTAGATATTATACCTACAAAAATAAATTATATCTGTGTGAATTCATAAGTATGAAAGCGATATATACAATATAAGCGTACATATATTATATGGTCTGGTAGAAGATCTGTTAAAGAGATTTAATAAAAATCCTTGGAACTTGCAAACATTCCGATGATATCAGCGTGTAAACGTTATAATAAATCATTTTCGAATGATACATAAGCAATATATTATAGATTATAGCATATTAAGTAATTCCATAAAACAATATTATCCATTTACTTTGCATGAAATGAATACTACGAAATAAAATGTATCTGAAAATTGTGACTGCAATAAATCCAGAGGAGATGTCTAAAAAAACTCTACTAGAAACCTGCTATTCATGAATTTTATATTTTATAGCATTCGTAGTGTTTTTATTATAATTAGATGCTATTTTATTGGTTACTGGTTGAGTAATCAGGATTACTTTTATGGTTTAATGGATCAATATCAGATATCTATTGTAACGCATGGCAGTTGGCAGTTAGAGGAATTCTTGCAAATGTATCATGCAGCATGCGTCACTTCATGCTAAACTAAACAGGTTGACATTGAATGAAATATTTTTCGATGAAATATGCACTACTCCTGCATTGATCGCTACAGAGGAAATTACAATATTAAAGCTTAGAAAATGAACAGAGTAATTAAAGCACTAAAAGCACATTGGACAAATCTTGGCTATGGCTATAGGAAATCATTCTATGCAATCTATACATCTATAGATTAATAAACTGCCTAAGCGAACGATGAAGAAAATATTCCGCATTTATACATTTCCATTCTGGCGATGATGGTGTGTTTCTATTGGTAGTTAATAGCATTGCAATTGGATTGTTAAATAAATAGTGTGTGTATAATAATCGGTAATAATATGTAGAAACGAAACAAGTTCAATGTTAACTTTTGTTCATTTACATATTTAATTAAAAAACAAGGTCTCGATTTAGTAGGGGAATGTATGCAGAGAGAGAGAAACATTATTAACTATAGCAGTACTAGAGCGCTTAAATGACTTGATAGCTAGCGCTATTCAATTCAACTTGTTTTTTTATTGCTAATGTTTGTCCTTCTGTTAAACTTGTTTAACTTATTATTGTTAGGCTAGTAGATTATTGTATTACTATTCCGTCAGCCTAGGTATATGCCTGCCTGGCCTGGTACAAACGAGACACACATAAAATAGCCCAGTCTGTCTCTCTAGGCATGGAGAATAATGGCGATTATACATAGGCACTGCTATAATCCAACAGACAATGAGGAATAACATGGCAAGCGACAGAAAGACTAATTTCATCCAGTCGTTTGTTGAGTTTTGTGTATTCAGAAGCAATTCGATGCAGCTTATTTAAGGGTACTGACAATCTGTCTAACTTTAATGTAAACTCCCAACAACTACTAAAGCCAAAGCAACTAAAGGCAGTTGGGACAAAGACAAATGCTTTACACATAATTACGATCATGTTCTCGAATTGTTCAGATGGAATTACCTTATAAGTTGTTTAGAGTTACATAGCTTGCCCAGGCTAATTTCGCCTTTGGGTAAAAACGAGCATTAGCTTTAGAGTTATAGCGAGTTAAGGTTGGTGTCACTTATTGGTCCAGGTCCAGCTGTCTGTGTCTTCCCACTCAACAAGATAGCAAATAACTCGATCTGTAAAGCATGAAAATGGGAAAGTTAATTAAAATTATTAATAATTAAATTAGTCTTGACATGGACAATAGGAGACATGGACAACCCTCCAACATTTTCTAATTTTTCATCTGAATCGCTATTAGATGTTTTTGATGAAAAAATGCCTTTCGCACCTTGTTATTTGAGTCGCAGAAAAAGGTGCAACACCTTTTTATGCCTTCCAGATGAAAATTTTGAAAATGTTCGAGAGTTGTGAGCCTCCTGGATAGTTTATCTATCCATGTGAATCAACTTTTCCCATTTTCATCCATTACAGATTCAGTTATTTGCTATCTGGTGGAGTAGGAAAACACAGGCAGCAAGGAGGACCGAGTCACATTATCAACCTTAAAAAACATGAAAAGTTCTTCTTCCAAAAAGAACAACTAATTGTTTGTTTATTTTTACGAAGTCCATTAAATGCATATACGATATCTGTCTATCATTATGTTACAAAATTAAATAAATGATTATTTAAAGTGTACGGTGAAATTATTGTTTTAAGTTTTCAGGATTCTGCAAGATAGTTTATCTGTCGATGTCAATTAACTTTTCCCATCTCCATCCATTACAAATCCAGTTATTTGGTGTGAGTCGGAAAACACAAAGGCAGCTAGACAGCCAAGTCACACCAACCTTAATATTATTAGAATGCTGTACATTGTGTAAAATAGTAAGATTCGTCGATTATTGTGACCACGCTATATAGATTATAATACAGCGTATACCTAGGCATAGAAGATCCTTTTTCATTACATTATTGCATTAGATGTACATTAAGAGCCATTATGAAATGATGAACATTTGTTAGTTTGCTTGCATCTCCTTCTTTGATCTGTGAAAACTTAAATACGTAGTACATTCTGCGTTTACTAGTAAGGCAGCACTGTTAACTCAGAATAGTAATTTCCTTTTCCTCTCCTCGCACACTCACACATGTGTAGCATTATTTTTTAGTCTTCTGTGATCATGTCTGTGCCATTTTCCATAGGTATTAATGTAAACTATTATGACGCTACTATAATAATAGAACGCAGTAAAGTATCTTGTGCATCATAGTTAACTGCAAATATTATGTTACAACTTTTTTTTGCTGGCTTCTTCTCTGGCTCAACAGACACAATGTTAACTGAGATAAAATTTGTGGCAACCTCGCGTTAAAGTTAGTTTGCTAGACTCTAGACTAAAGTTCTTCTTAGGTGTAATATGAAGGTCTTGCTTTTATTTTAATGCTCCATCCATTTCACTATTACTTTATGTACTCTACTTCTTCTACATTTTGTAAGTAGTTGGCTATAGTAGTTGTTAATGGTAGAGGTTGTTGTAGGCAGGTTCTCGAATGAAATTATAGTACGAGTAAATGATGTGATGCGGTGGGAAGAAAATGCTCTAATGTAGTTTCTTAGTTAAAAAAGGGTTCAGTTAAATTGAGAGTTCTTAAGAGCACAAGTTAAGTGAACTAATATTATCACATACCAAGAATAGCAAAGAATGGAGATAACTAAAGTTCTTCTTAGGTGTAATATGAAGGTCTTGCTTTTATTTTAATGCTCCATCCATTTCACTATTACTTTATGTACTCTACTTCTATTTTATAAGTATACTTGCATAGCTATAGTTGTTAATGGTAGGTTGTTGTAGGCAGGTTCTCGAATGAAATTATAAATCGAGTAAATGATGTGATGCGGTGGGAAGAAAATGCTCTAATGTAGTTTCTTAGTTAAAAAAGAGTTCAGTTAAATTGAGAGTTCTTAAGAGCACAAGTTAAGTGAACTAATATTATCACATACCAAGAATAGCAAAGAATGGAGATCAAATCAGATGCATGTGGCAACGTTAATCTAAAAATATTTTCGGCTCTCTCCTCTCCACTCATCTTATTACTTACATTACTCAACTCTCGAACATTAAATATTCCTTTTTAAATCCTCAAAAATTATTATTAACAAGCTTTGGAGGCTACTACTACTAAAACCTACTTACTGCGTGTTCTAATCTATAAATGTTCTACTTAATTCATGTAGGCGAGATCCTTTAGATGACATCATCCCAAGTAATCGAAGGTTAAATAGCTACCTAGTAATTATTGATTTATGGATTTGCTTACTATCATATCTAACTGCTTTTCTTGTCCAATTCCCATCTTAGTTACAAATTAATAAACTTATACGTAAATCTGTTGAATTCATGCAGAGAATAGACATATACATACAACCTACCTGTAATTATATGCTTACGCATGAAATCAATGAATAATATAATTCTTACAGAACAATTTTAGTACACCACCAATAAATACATTATAATTACATTAATTATTATTATGAAATATGTATAGATGACAAACGATGAAAACAGCATAAACATTTTAGATTACATAAGCATCATAAGAAATTACAAGTCATTTCTGTGTTGAACTATGCATGATACCACAATGAGTGATTGTCACTGATAGACAACTGAAGTTTGACAGAAATGCGTCATAAATCAGTTGTTTTATAAGCTGCACATATATTCTGTGACACACAATATTACTTTATGTATTAGACATAAGTACTTATTAACTATATTATATCAAGTATAATGAATAAAAATATTTGTGAAGTGTATACAAAATGTTAACTGTGACATAATATTTTGACAACATTGATCTACATAATGTATATTGGATTATTTAATATTCTACAGTGAAGATTCACACTGGCATTGAAATTGGGTGTTTAAAAAGTGAGAAACGTTGCCAGTTTTTGAAAAATCCTAAGTTTGTCACATTGATAGAATCACATAGATATATCATATTATTATCATAGGTTTAATTGGATTACGTTTTCAGAAGGTATATAGTCAGTTTACTGTGGTCAAAGATTGTGAAATATTTGTCGGACAAAAATTATGCCCTGAATATATCGATATTAATTTAACCTTAAATAATATAAAAGTTAATTTAGCCCAGACCATATTTTTGCAAGAAAACCTGTTTTTGTCAAATATTCCACAATTATTAGGAATTTCACCTGTTCATTTGAATTTATAAATAATAATATGTCAAAGGATTTAAAAAAGAGTCGCAGGACTAAATGAATAACTTGATTTGATACTGCAATTATAAAAGTGAATGCATATAAATAATTTAAAAAGCTTAATTAAAAATGTATGTAATAGATGACAAGCCTATAGACAAAGGCATACAAGACTAAAAAGGGCATTGACAAACATTAGAGCAAGTATTTATCTTTTATTATTGAGAATTGAAAAGAATTTTAGTGAAGGTATGTAAAGGTATAATGGGAGATTAAGAATTTCTGAGTATTAGAAGTACAAAGAGAAATGGATGTAGTCTGTGAAAGACATTAACAAAGAGTAATAAAATTATTAGAGGATGTATAGATAGATAGGGGCTAGGGGTAAAAGAATAAAGGCATTAGAATATAATGGGAAATTATAAAGCATATTAAAAGTAAATGAATAAAGAGAGAGAAAAGATAGTCAGCTTGACTATAGGAGAAGTTTCTTTCTCGTCATTTCATGCACCTCGATTTCCATGCAAAAAAGTCTGCTACTATTAAATAGGATAGGAATAAACAGTAACTAAAAGTTAAAAGAAAAAACTGGTACTATGTAATAGTACATAGATAAAAGTAATAAAGCCAAGGTATTTGTAGTTGTAGCATTAAACGCAACGTCTCTGCATCTTACAAAGTTACAACGTGCTCCTACGATTCAACTAACAAATAATTATTGTAGGTAAAAAGGGACGCTAGCGAGCTAAACTATCATCGATGTAACGTAAAAAGGTAACTTATCGTTATGGTTAGGTAATGCATCATGTTATATTATTTGTAGTTTAGTTAGGGACGTATCCTTATGTAAGTGTGATGTGGAAAAGGGTAGGGACATCCGCTGCACCTCATCTAATCCACCAAGGAAAGAAAGACACAACAGCAGCAGCGTGTGCAGTCTGTCTGCTGATACATTTTAATGCTAGATACATCCCTCTCGCCTATAATATACCTCTGTGACATAGCATGCTAAAGAATTGTTAGTTTACTTACTTAGTTTCTGTCTAGCCCAGAATAATTTCCCCTCACTCACCATTAACTAACAACGACGAGCAACATGACATTAACCAACCAAAATCCAATCGAATTGGCTACAGAGAGGGTTAAATAACATTCTCAACATATATAATAATTTTATACTGGCTTAACGTAAGTTAGGTGCAAGTAAGGTAACATAAGGTAAGGTAAGTAAGTAATAAACCATTGCAAAAACCCATGTAAAAAGGTAGCGGTAAAGTCAGTAAAATATTTAAACACAATTTACAAGATGAAAACATTTGAAACTTTTCAAAAAACATTAAAAACATTTAGAAAATCAAGAAATTTTGAAACTTTTCAAAAAATATTAAAAACTCGAAAACTTTTAAAACTTTTTAAAACATTGAACACATTTGAAAAATCGAAAACACTTGAAACTTTTTTAAAATAAACAATTGAAGCTTTTTAAAACATTGAAAACATTTGAAGCTTTTAAGAACATTAAAAACATTTGAAAAATCGAAAACATAGACGTTTAGCTTGTAGCGCTTACACGGGTAAATTTTACATGCCAAAGGAAATAACAGTTACACAAATAAATCTGATCCGCCATTAAGTAAGTTACAGCCTGTAAAGGGTCAAAGATTCACCCGATTGAGCTCATTTTCTAATGAGACTTTCATCAGGACCCCAATCACACATACACATTTGGATGAAATATCTCAAACCGTCATATTATCGATTAACAGACGGAAGGACAGACAGATAGACGGGGCATTTCCATAAATGAGCTGTCGCTGCTTAATAACGATGAGAAGAGACGAGTCATCATAAAAACAACTAATACAATAGAATCCAGGAGATAATATGCATTGGATATAATAGTTGAATGGATATAATAATATATGTATATATATACGGACGGATGGATGGATTATATAGATAGAAAATACCCTTCGGTTACATTCCCCCTTCAACGTTACTTATCCACATCGAATTTAGTGCTCAGCCTCTCCTCTCTCCCCGATTCCACTTTAT
>JABASI010006666.1:0-10607 GCA_019776505.1 Tomocerus nigrus
CTCGACCCTTTCGAAAATGTTGAGGTAGAAATCTGAAGCTATGCGCGTCAGAATTGTGTTTTTTTCTCTTCCTAGCTCAATTTAATGTATTTCAGTAGGTAGACTAAGTTCGGTATGATAATAATAATAATGACAAGTCATTTTTATTACCGTATGAGAGTTGTGTATTTGATTTTGATGACTGTAGTGTATAGTCAATTGGATTGTATTATTTTGTTGTGTAATGAGAAGGAGATGTTAATCGTATCACACTGTCAGTATCCCAATTGGATTTGTCAAGAATTTTTATTTCGTGAAGGAGAATTAAGATTTCCTGACTATTTTAATAGTGAAATGGTATCATTGGTATCTACAGGGACATTATTAGGTAGTCGTTATGTATAAGGATGATCCTATTAGAAGTTGTTAAAGTGCCAGAGGAAATGTCCAGGAAATGTCTAGTATATTATATTTCACGAGGATTAAATAGTATAACATAATACATGGATAGTATGTATCGCCATATATACACAGATGAATTAAATTATCGGAAGTTATAAGATGAAATCTTATTGCTTCGCTTCACTTCACCAAAATGCTCAACGAAGCGTGTGGAGATGAAGTTGAAATTTGAAGTTGATGTCTAGTTTACTTTGACGTTAGGCTCTGGTTTATTTTCATCAGAACTACCTATTACCTACACTATGCAAGGCAATGTTTTATTCTAGCCTTCTCCTGTGTCACTCACATTCATTCACATGATGATAAGCCGCCTAGTGCCTCCAGTAAAATAAGTTTCGCTTCTTGTGGCTTGCCTTTGCTTCGTTTCTCTCGAAAGGGAAGACATTGTGTGTCATGTATGTACCTACATCCAATATTTATACTTTTTATACGATACCCAAAAGTCTCATGCTGTTCTTTGGTATTTGAGAAGTTCTTCTATGATGCAGTGACGAGTCGAATTTCTCGTCCATGTGTGTGTGCACAGATATTATAATTAGGAGATTCAGTTCCCTTTTTCATCCGTCCTCTTTAAAAGAATTCCAGGCTGTCTCTCTCGCTCTGTGTATCTATATCCACGGTACTACGATGTCATGTAGACGTCTCTAGTTGATCCTTCTCGCTCCGTTAGATATTTTAATAAGATGATAGGACAGATGTGTGTGTGTACACATGCCGAGACATCCTTATTTTGTATTCTTCTTGACTTTTGATCCTATTTGGAGTAATTCATCCCTGATATTTAAATGAGCGGCTTCTCAACAAAGAGATCATACTAGCTTAACCAGACATTTCCGAAGGCAAATTTTATTCCTAAATCCTACTTGCTAGAAATTAGCATTGAAGCGAAAACCTACTCAACTACTAACTCAACTACTCTCTCTCTCACAGGAATTTCAAATGAGCACTACAAATTCAGAAATTTCTTGCTTCAAGACTTTTCCCACATACGTCCAAATAAATAGAGCAATTGGTTTGCCTTTATCTCTTATTGTATTATCGGCTTATTAATTTCTATTGTAATGCAAAGGTAATTACAACACAACCGCATTTAAAAATCGTGTGTACGGACAGACAGACAGACTGGAAATTCTTTCCCATAAATCAGCTACCGCTACCTAATAATTAAATATCATTATGAAATGGTAGTTGTATTTATTTCTTGTGATTATTTTGTTGTACAGCATTTTTAGTAAACTTGAACTTTTATAACAGAACGAGACAACAAGTCGCGTTGACACGAGAAAGACGTAAGGAATATGAATTACATAATTCCAGGCGTCTGACTGAACTTCGTAACTGTTCCCCTTCTCGTAGGAGTCAGTCATCATGAGCTGGATAGTCTGAGTCAGACAGAGTGTACGTCGTGAGTGTTTAACGAAGACATGACAAGTGAGATAGACTTTGAAGGATTGAAGAGTCAAAAGAATAGATAATGCTCTTCTTCCGTTCAGGGTGAACTACCTCCTGTAAATTTTAGTCAACTTAGGCGGAATTCCCTCTCTTTGCAAGGCAAATCTTCTGTTTCAGTATGTGAATGGTTAGGTTAGATGGATAGGAGAAGATTTTTGAATACCCTGAGCACTTATCATGTAATATCTGTAAAAAAGGAACGTCAACTCAACTCATGAATGTATGCATACGTGCATACTTATGTGTATGTAAAAGCTTAAATGTTTTGATCCCCTCTTTCCTCGCATTTCTATCCCTACGTAGTAGAAAAAGGTAGCAGAATGTAAGTAGCAAGCATGTTCATTGTAGAAACGTATTTGTAACTCGAGAGAGAATAGTTTAAAGCTTTTCTAGTGGTTTTCCTACTCTTTTTACTCATGTGCTCTTATTTGTATCTATTTGTATCCTTATGCATCTATGCGCATTAAATAAAGGCAAAAAATCCAAAAAGTAATGTTTATACACAATTTTGCAATAGTAAAAGCTAGTAGCCATAATAAATAGAAAAGTTAGAAGTTTTCTGTTGAATGGAAGAGGCTCAGATAGAGTAAATAGTAACTTTGTGGTTGGTTGGGTATAGGTAAGAGCGTGTGTGATGTGTAAAAGTGGGAGAAGGTGCATATTATTACAGTATTAGATAACAAGGCTTTGATACTTGTCTTTTACTTGTAAGTTTAAAAGTCTCCGTCAATGCAGTTGGATAGAAGGATGAGTTGCATAAGGGAGAAAAAGGAAACATTTTTACTCGACACTGCATCAGAGAGAGAGAGAGCTAGAAGAGTAGTGTGTATGTGAATTAAAGTAGAGCTTTAAAAGTTGAGCTCTAGGTTGAGCAGAGGACTGACTGTGAGGAGTCAGTCGGATGTCGGTGGATCTGATCTGATGCATAATTTATGACAGAATATACATACGTAGTAGCTAACAGCCCTGATACTTGGTCCTTTTATATAACTTGCTTATAATAATGCATTGTAATACACAATAGAAAATTACATGGACTGCCTGCATTGAAAATGTGCTTTTGGGAAATGCTCGCGATAGCTAAGCCAGGTTTGGAATAGGAGAAGTAAGAGTCAAACTCTTTGCTATATATTTATAGTAAAAGAAGCTTTGAATACATAGGGAGAAAAAGGAAACTGAGTTGGAAATTAGAGCATGGAACAAAGCGTAGGTAGTTACACTAGTTCTTCTCAGATTGAGTCGAACAGAGTTGGAACATACATGTACATACATGCTACATTCATGAATCAGCCTATTTCTAACCAGTTTCAGTACTCACTATTCTTCTACACTTTCTAACTCTAGAATAACATAAAAGATTCGGATTCTATATAAGTGAAGCTATGAAACGAGACTGTTTTCTTTTCTGCATGTCTTTCTTTCTCTCTCTCCGTTCCATTGTACATTTTTGGTAGCCGCCACACGTAGCCCTTATGCTCGAATCCAGCAAACTGCATTTATAATTCATAAGTACAGGCAAAAACACAACACGATCTACTCTATTATGACAATAAAGACATATTTTCTATAATATATGAGACAATATCTCAGACATCATTCCTCCATACAAAACATCCACCGCCAGAATAAACAATACTTTAACCTTATTATTTAACACAATGGCCCAACACATAGGTGAGTCAAATCATCTACGGCGTTCATTCAACCGTACTACTTTATAAATCAACATCGACAAAGTTTTCTTGCAATCTTTGCCTACACAATTGTCTATTAATCTACAAGTCGGAGCACACTCTGAGGCTGAAAAAGATTTTTATGACAATATTTACCTATGCACAAACTTCAGTTGGTTCACTCATCTGTTATAATTGATACAAATATTATTTTTTGTGTTGAACTAATTTTGTGGATGGAGTCGTGTGGTTGAACCCTAATTTTTCCTTGAAGAACTGAAGCCACTGGCTTCAAGCCAGTATGCGATGATAGCATTATTATTGGTGCTACTGCTACACAGTAAAAGCAAACCTAGGTACTAGGTATTATCTGTTTTCATTGGTCGTGATAAAAATGAAGCTTATTATTATTTTAGTAATTAAAACAGGTCTCTCTATCTATCTTGGCTCGGAACTACTGAGATGAATGTTGAGTATTTTTATCTTATTTTATGTGACGAAATGTGCCCCAAGGGATTTAGTAGTAATACTTCTCTTTTTATTCAGTAGGTAGGTATTCCCTTCGTATGTACGGAGTGAGAAGGAAAAACCTTAGTGCAATCTTGAAACAAATCGATAAAAACTATGGATTTTGAGATGTGCATGTACCTACTGATGATGTCACAAATGCAATTTTTTGAATAGCTAACTCAATCCTGCAAATTAAATTCTATTTATAGCCTTTAAAAGTTGTCCGCTATATATGTGTGGGTGATGATGCATTCATTGTTGTAGCTAAATATGTAGAAAGACACAGAAATGAGATTTAGTCAGACATAATTTCCTTTTGCAGGCCAGCTTGGATTTAGAAATAATATTTCGTTTATAATTTTTTGAAGCTAAGTAAAACGGGATTTTACTCATCATAGATAACTTAAAACCCAGAAGATATACAGAATAATAAAATTTACAGCAATTTTTAACGATAATTTACTTAATTATTAATTTTGATCGGTGAAGACGCATGGTGGACCTACTATTGATAAATGGGTAATAAAAATAAAAATACCAATATGTAATATATGTCGTAAATGTGTGTCCTAAAGTGCTGAATGGATTTGGGGCAGAGATAGAGGGGATAAATTTTGGTAGTAACTAATTATTATAGCGTTTACTTTGTCATGCAAAGCGCATAGCTCTAATTTTTAAGTCGTCAAGTAGTCTTGTCCTTTAGTACTGGTCTGGTACACAGCGAAGGAGTTTTTGTTCACAATTTGGCATTTAGTCATGACTTAGACGACTGCATTGCAGTCGAGTAGAGTCTTCTGTCTGAGAAAGAGACGTCTACACAATCACTACAATATATCTAGGAGAAGAGGAACGGGAATGTGCACATTAGATTACATGCACCGCACTGACTGTATCAGAATCAGAGAGCTCTATTCTATCTACTCTACATGTTTACGTATTGAACGCGGGTTGAGTAATTCCGGCCTTTTTGCAACAGTTTCTCAACTCCTACTAAACTGAATTAATTTCAATCTGTCAGATAAGACCAGTATTTAGATGTTTATCTTGTTAAATATTCGGGTCAAAGATTCAGCACATTCCCTAAATTCGTAACTACGTTTAGTAATTGCAAAAAACACATAAATACATTAACTATGTACATCCACAGACAATAAACAATCTCTACAAACAGAAATAAATCTTCTTTCCTACAAGATATAACATATAATAGGTACAGCATTTTTTACAAGGAAACATACTGGCTTAATTAAATGTAAAATCACGTTGTGATACCTAAATTCCGTTTCATGGACAAAATTAATAAGAATTGCCCGTTGAAATAAGTAATAATAATCTTCACTAGGTAGGTGGTAGGTAGTTAATTGTACTTTCCAATAATTGATTAGTCTGTGCAGTTAATATGCTTAGCGAAGAAAGTACAATAAGCTGTGAGAATACGATATAAGTATCTATATGCACATATACTAATATTATAGCTTCGCTAAATATATAGTTAGTCTTTAATATTTCCCTTTAATGAAAGTTGTAAGAGAGTGTAGGTTAGAATTTGGAATGTTCTTGTCGCTTCCCACTTCCTTTTCCTCTTTCTCTCTCCTTTGCCTGGTTAACTTAGTTTAGTTTTCACTGAACTGGACTTAGGCATTTGGAATTGGAGTTGTATGTAGTAGTGGAAGTGGATTTGAAAGCTGCCAGGCTAGCGTGTGCTCCTATGAATTTAAATGACGGAGGCAGTCAGGGAAAGTCATAGAGGCCACCTTAACTAACTATAGTCAATCTAAACATATATTTAGAGTATACTAAGAGTAAGAATAAGAGTAGGTATAATATCTGAGCAAGTAAGTTAAAGTAAACTGCGGAGGAGAAGAGAGATGAGGGCTTAAAGTTAAAAGCTACACAAAATGTGTATAGATAGGTAGCTAACTATTGTTTGTAGTGTACATACATATACATAGTCGGTAGAAATAGTTATATAAATGTAGTAAGTAGTGGCAGAGAGAACGGGTGTCTTGTTAAGCCTCTGTTGACGGTGAGGGAGGCAAGGAAAGCATTTCTATCTGTCTCTACGTAAGTAGTGGCTATATTTGGTGTGTGGAAAGGAGAGGGCTAAACCGTAGGAGGCTATGCCAAGCCATGATCCAATTTTGTTTGAAAATTGGCTGCGGTGTTTGTGGCAGTATGGTGAGCCTGGCCTGACTTGCCCGAGGTTGGATGTTTGTCACTCTGTCTTGTTGGACGCTTGGGTCAGGACGTGCGGTGAAATGAGATCTTCTCTCTCTCTCTCTATACACCCAAGAACACATTACAAAAACGTAAAACGCCAGACTTGACTCTCTCCGGCCGCTTCATATATGCTACTACTATTTAATATTTAGACATTTGCATAAACGGAT
This sequence comes from Tomocerus nigrus, assembly GCA_019776505.1. NCBI lineage: Eukaryota > Metazoa > Arthropoda > Collembola > Entomobryomorpha > Tomoceridae > Tomocerus > Tomocerus nigrus. The sequence continues at coordinate 6,467 of JABASI010006666.1, forward strand.
CTGCCTTGAACTTTGAATTAATAGTATCAGCCTATATTTAATATCATTGTCAACTATATATAGATGTGGATGTGGATTAGATTATACGCAATTAACTTTGTCTACTTAGGCAGAGGAGCTTTTGTTTAATGTAAGTACAGATACACAAATATTTACATTTAGTCTAGTAGACTTCGTCTGTCATTTACAATTGCTTCGTGTTTGTTTAAACAATTTAAAGTGGACTACCATTCGACGACATGCCCTTCCTGCAAATCATCATCTGTATATCTCTCTCTATGAACCACAATGAATTTGCATCTATGTATTTTGCTATTTGTCTATTACTACTACTCACTCTCACGTAGACACTGTGCAGTATTATTATGTTAGCATAAATGACATTAGCAGACTTCATCCTCTATTCACTTCATTTCTACTATAATTAATCACATTTGCAATGGAGAACTTTTTTGTGGACTTCATATAGCCATTGTTAAAAGAGCTGATAGTCAACACATCAATTGCATTTAATTTATTTGTCGAGCTGCCCATACATTCTAAATCCATTCGTTTGTCCTTGAGGTATTCATCTCATCTGATGCTCAACTCATGGTTTCTACCTACGCTCTACAACTTTTTGCTCTTTTTTGCAAATCATTACGTTGAAATTAGAGTCACTATTGCCTATGCTCCGTTTGGCTTACTGTAACACAAATGAGTACAAATATTCGCATAATATATATGTTTGTACCCTGCAAAATGATGCGTACACAATTAGGATTAATTCCTTTATGAGAATCACTTCCCAGTTAATTTAACAATTGTAAACTTTTTTCGCGTTCTATCAACAATGGATTAAAAATAAACACCTCTCTACATTCAAAACTGAAAATACACACGATAGGACAATTATGTGCGTTCTTGTCCATGAATGGCTTAAAAAACAGTATCCATTAACTTGAAATTCGTTTGATGTATTATTATTGTTTGTAATGTAATGTGATAACTAAAATATAACAGATAAAAAGGTTGCCCATTTCAAGGTTACTTTGATCGGATGACAAAATGAGATTGTTGAAAGTTGAAAGTATCCAGGGCTGTGTGCTGTAAACACACACTTTTCCAACGTTGGCTTTCCGTCCGGAGATTGCTTAGTAAAAGAGTAGGAAAAATCTCCTGTGACGATTTGACCATTTTGAAAAAGTCGTGTCAAAGCTCATTCGACAAAGCAAAGAAGACAGATTAACCTATAAACCATGAGGCCGACATAAATAAATTCTGGGTCAAAATTACAGTATTTAAAATTCGACGATAATCATTTACAAGGAATTCCCACTGAAACTGCTTTTTTTGCAAAATTTCATTTCTGTCGAGAAATTACATTTTTCGAATATATCGTCCTCTTGATTCTTAGAGAATGAGATAGAGATCCGATCAAAGCACCCAGAATTTCCCATTTCAGCTGGTGACCCCAAATCAGCCCAGACGATATGAACTTTGATGGTCTCATTTCGAGATTATCTGATTTTGTCAATAAGAAATTTCACCTTCACGGTTAAAAAACAATGAAAAGTGTTTTATTGAGGATAAAGAATTCCGGTTTCATAATTATTTCCTTGCCTGTTCCAATCCGAAAATCCCCCTGCCCTTGCTTCTCTATATTAAAACTAACGATTCTAAATAAAAAATTTGATTATTTGACATGGCACTGCCTTCGTGGCTTTCTGCATGTACTGTAGTTGCATATTAGTCCAAGATGATGGTACGCAGTGGAATTCGGAATGTTCTTAAAAGGAAAGTCAATAAAGATATAAATAAGGGAAGGGAGTGCAGTGTTAGAATGTGGCGGGTAATATGCGTCGTAGTCGGAAGAACGTAAGGGATTTAATTAGTAAACAAGTATACTAGTATGAAAAGGGATGGAATGGGCATTGTATGTTAATATTATGAAGGTTGTGTGTATTGGATATGTAAGTAGAGCAAAGGGGAGTTAAAGACTTTAATATTAAGTTTAATGTGGGGATAGAGGAGGGAATTGTAGTAGTAGTAATGGTACAAGTGTATCTGTATGTATATCTCGAAGGAGCCATGTTCACATAGAGCCACTTACTATTCCTTCTACGATGGTATTGTGAATTTACGATGAAATGAATGGCTAAGGAATTTTGGTAGTATGTTAATAAAGCAGTGGAGCATAATAAGTAATAGCCGAAGGCTCGTATGGTTAGTAGTATGTAGTGGAGGAGTGTGTGGTGGTTTGGCTACGCGAGGACTAACCTAATGTTAGCAATATCAGTCTGATGCAGACCAGGGCATTGCAATATGTGGATTTCCTATTATTTCCTGAATCTCTGTTGCTAACTGCATTCTGCACATTTATTCACTCTCTATGTCTACATAGAGAAGAGAATGAAAATAGAATCTTATTTTCTTATTACTTAAGTTCCAGCCATCTACTCTCATCTACATCAGACTATAATAACTTTATTTAAAGCGCAACTTTAAAATTGCGGTATGTCTACACGGCTAAGTTGGTTATGACATAATGGCTAAGTTAAAACTAATGATACACATAGCATACGTCTGCTTGTAGTACCCACAAAGTCAACGATTGCCTGTCCGGCACCATTTAGCTACATGTACATAGTGGAAATGCATAATAATCTTTTATACATGCATATGATCTCTCTCTTTCATTTTCCTTTTCGAGGGGAAATGCTCCTATTAAATTATACAGTGCACTGGGAGAGGGAAAGAGCGGATAGCCGCAATTATTACCGTTGAAAATTTATTTATTAGTTGAAAATATTAGAGGAGAGGAGGCTGAGAGTGAAACTAATAAGGGAGCTAATGGGACTTGCTCCCATCCTGCCTCAGCAGCCCTTACTATTTTTTTTCTCTTTAGGACCAATCTTTCTTATTTAAAGCATCTTTTGACTAGTCTCGACTTCACTTTGCACGACAGGCAGACAAAAGCGACAGAAATTTCAAAATGAGATCCTCCTTCTCCCAGCTGTGCATCTCCTAACTATATCACACGAACTATCAAAACTGCTTTTTACCTTGATTTCATCTTCTTCGGTTTATAAGTACCTAGATGTACTTTTTAGATTTTTCTTTCCCTACTACAGATAGGCTACCTTGTTAATAAGTCAATAAAAATAGTGTTGTGAGGAAGAGCTCAGGTTATACTATCATAGATAATTATATATTATTATGATTAGTTGGGTTGGAGTGTGAGGAGGGATGTTCGTGTTCATGCTCAACGGAACATGAGCAGAGATATAAATAAACATATTATTAGTCCTAGCACTCCTATGGTAAATATTGAGTTACTCATCTGATACATTAGAGCCTATCTGATGCAATCTCTGCTCCGTGCTTACCCTTCTGTGCAACACAATATACTTAAGTACTCTGTAATTTCAAGTAATATTATGCATGAACCAGCAGCAGATGTGTGATGTAATGAAATATAATAAAATATACTTCTCTCTCTCTCTTCCTCTTCCTTTACCACGACTTGAAATAAAAGCGTCCTGGACGAAATGCAAGAACTTTTACATAACTTATACATAGGAACACTTTTAATACGCACTTTCAACGTTTCAGCCACACTGCATACTGAACTGCAGGAATAATAACAGAAATAACTTTCTTATATCAACTATATTCTCCAGAGTAGATCTTCGGAGTATTTTATATAAACGTTCTCTTTCCTTGTGCTTATAAGGAATTTCAAATTCTCTATATAGAAACAAAGCGTATGCTTCTTATAGTCATCTATCTGTGCATCTAAATGTTGAACGCGTTTACGCATTTATAGTTTAAGTAAACGACTAAGGTAGAACTGCTGTGATTGCTTGTGGTAAACTGAAGGGACACAACAAAACCGTGTGCTAGTAGTTTACATCTGTTGTGCTCCTCTTTCGTTAGCAGTAGGTAGTTAAATAACTAAAGGTAACCTTCACTCAATGTGACTTGACGGGACCTAACTGGAGGATGGGAATTTAGATAATATCATGTTATTAAGGCTGGGGAGACTTCTTTAGCTCTGAGCGAAAGCTAAACGTTTTACATTTTTACTCATCTCAAGAATTCTTTACAATCAACTTAGCTGGAATTCCGTAATTTTAGATTCAACTGCATTACTTCCCTT
>JABASI010006667.1:0-10606 GCA_019776505.1 Tomocerus nigrus
GCAGCGAGTAGCGACTCTTAAATAATTAAACATTTTTAGCAAGCACTATAGCATTAGAGTTTTCCAGCAGTAAAAAGGAAAATGTAAACCTTTCACAGTGCAGTAGATTTAGGGAGCACGTGATTAGCGTGAAGTCGTAAAATATTTTACTAACTCCTTTTGTTTACCCATTTGCTAGCCAGAGTTATGCCTTTGTAGCAAGATGCACACATTTTGCAGGGAAAATCTGCGGAGAGGTCATAGACATATTATTATTATTATGTAATCTAACACGTCTTGTGTATTAACAGTATGCAATGACCTCTTCGTTTGGGAGCAACAAGCCTCGACAGCCTCGTTCGATCCTAAGCTCATATTCCTCTGTTTTATTACCGAACATAATGGACAAATATTTGCACAAGTGCAGCGTGATTTTACAAACGTACTTGCCCATTCCCCTATATTATGGCACATGTTCCTATTTTTAGCAGTGTAAATAATTATGGAAATTTTGTATGGCACAAATTAAGCTTTATGTTAGTACCCCAGATGAATTTATAATTAAAATCTGTGTGCGTTACTATTGCAAACCACAAAAAAAATCAGCAACAAGATATTTCCGCATAGAGTTTTTGTGAAATTATTTAGACTTAAAAGTCTCTTGTCCTAATACCGTACTTTACCGAAAATTTATTATAGAATATGCACAGGTATCCATCCCATCATTCCCATCCTCATCTGTAGAGCTAATTCATTATTCATTTTCGATAATCCTCCGGATGACTTTTATTAGAAAGTTTGCGTCTCAAAAATTTATAGCGTTTATAAAGTTTATAAAATTTCGAAATTTTCGTGTATAACAAAATAATTTCAAAAAATATTTATAAATTCTATTTCATGACGCAAACTCCCTTTTAGCAGATAATAATTATTGTGAGGACGTTAATCGGCACTTCTTCACTTGAACTTTCGGCAGTATAGTTTCTTGAAAAACTTTCGTAATAAATAATGACTTGTAAGATGAATATTTACAATATTTACTGAATGAGGAAGTGAGAATGTCAATTGATATATTCGCGTTGCGCTATATTAATGAGAATTTCTTTGTGTCATATGGCTACATGGCACTCGGCACTCATGGCTTGGCAGGAATAATGTTTTTATTGTGCAGGATGTAGTTAAAATTGAAGATTTGTTTTGTGTTTGTACTCTTGCCTACATAAAAATTATCAATGAAAAGTGTGACATGACAAATGCATTACGTGGTTCTCGTGTAAATAGTAAAATGTCACGTTCATTCGCTCAATGTTTTATTATTGATTTGCAGAGAATACGTAAGTCTTCATTCTTGACACGTATTTATCAATGACACAAAAACACTGCATTTTATTACCGTTACGACTGTTTGTGTTTTTCCACAAGGAATTACCCACTCATGACGATATTATTAATAGTTAAATAAATTACAAAAGAACTTGACTTAAAAAATGCGAATACAAAGCAATGCAACTTGATATCTCCACTATTTACGTAGGATGTAAAAATTCTAACATATAATTATCAAATTTTCAATTAGGTAACTAAAGTTTCGGTCTCTTTGAATTTAAACGTAGCCATTTAAAATCGCAATGTTTAATTAAAGTTACATGTTTCCTGATTTACATCTGCATATAAATTTAAAGATAGATATTTGTGTTAATTGTGTAGGGATGGAAAATGGTAGCAAAGTTAAATCTGGCTATTATATTGACTGAGTTGTTGAGGAAGAGTGTACTTGACTTGATTGGTAGAGAGAAAAGATGAAAAGGAACATTTTAATTGCTTCATAATGGATGACTCTTATTATCCCTTCATGATTCATGAATTGCATCGCCCTATCTTATCATTTAATCTCTGACAATAAACAGTTATATGTATTAAGTGTCTAAACATAATTGGGATTCATAATAATTTGATATGGGCAATTTAATAGTGATATAACATTGTGTGTTACTTACTATTACAATTATTAGGATTAATTGGCAGTAGTTAGTGTTTTCGTTGTGTGCTGATAAGTAAGTACTATAATAATAAATATGAATGCAGTGAAGATTAATCTAATTAAAATGTATGTCTTGTTTGACTTGCTATTTGAATTGGTTGTTTGATGGAAGTTTTTAAGTTGAACTGCATTAATAACTGTTGTACGCAATAACGCAATGATTTATTGCTACTCTATTAGCCGTTAATTAATTATTATCGCTATGTACTGCCTTTAAATTACAAGGCATATAGCATAATGCGTAAATTTTAATAACTGATAGAAAACAGAGAGTACCTACCTCTACTACTAAAAACTGTACAACAAAAACAACGTACTTACTTTTGCGTAGTAATTATTGTTGAGAACTATAGAAATAGAAAAATAATAACGCTACTACTATACTGACTGCTATTACCTAATCTCGATTTCGATCAAACCAAATGCATACAAAGTACATGAAGTAATTCATTGTAATCGTAAATCGCATTTATCATAATGTACGTGCGTGATGTTCAATAATTAACTCCTCAATCGTTAAGCTGTTGGAAAAATCCGTAAAAATGATGATGGAAGCAAGTTTTTTAAACGTCATATAAGAATTTTTGAAATTTTAAAGAAACGATGCCACAATCATACCAATTACAAGTTTTTAAAGATTTTTTATAAGAATTTCGAAATTTTTGTAAAGAAAAGATGCAAAAATCAGGAAAATGACACGGATTTTTTCATTGATGCTTAAAATTGAATGTTGTACATGTATTTAGTAAATTAAAGATTGTTTTTGGGCAACTGTCTCTATAGGTTCGTCAAATGTACCTACTGTGGAGAGCAATGGGAGTGGGATGGACCGAAGTCCCAGTGGAGGATCCATTGGCAAGAATCAGAGCGGTACTAATCTCTCGTCCGAGAATGGCGAACATGATCACAAAGTATGATTTATTTTTTCACTTCTTTTTATCGATTTCCTTTCTTCCAACTTTTCAATTGTATTATTTTCTATTTTTCTTTTCTCGGTACTTCTTTGAGGCATCATTATGTTAATATTAAAAGTAGAAGAAAGTATAATATTATGTTCCATGGAAAAGACTCTTACTTATTACTATACTAGATGATTAAGACCGAGTGCGGGCCTGTTATATACTAAGCTTTACCCTGAAATGCCAAATATTTAGCCAAATACTTCAATTTTTTGAATATAATAATTTTTAACTGAAAATTTTAGTTTTTACTCATATAGCTTAATTTTTTTACCCGAATAATTTAATTGCTACCCAAAAAGTTTAATTTTTAATATTCTAGTTCCATTTTTGAAAATTTACTTTTTATCCGGGTAGTTTCATTTTTACCTGGAGAATTTCATTTTCACTAGGATAGTTTAATTTCACTCGGATAGTTTAATTTTACTCGGATAGTTTAATTTTACTCGGATAGTTTAATTTTACTCGGATAGTTTAATTTCACTCGGATAGTTTAATTTCACTCGGATAATTTAATTTCACTCAGATAGTTTAATTTCACTCAGATAGTTGCATTCTATCCCAATAGATAATTTTTACCCCAGAAAGTTTAATTTTTATCCCAGAAAGTTTAATTTTTACCCCAGAAAGTTTAATTTTTACCCCAGAAAGTTTACTTTTTACCCCAGAAAGTTTAATTTTTACCCAGAAATTTTAATTTAGTTTACTGACGTGAAGTGAAGTTATTTTCTACACAGAGGCCCACCTATAGATAACATACACGGCGCACTTGCCGATTATAGTACAGAATATCGATGAAAATGTAGAAGAGGGGAATATTTTCTTGGAGTAAATCTTTGTGTCAGTATTTTGTGATTTATTTGTATTTTGTGTGGTTGTTTTGCAGGGAAACACGCAGTTCATGAGAAAGATTCCTCAGGGAGCCGAGGCTTCGAATATTCTTGTGGGCGAGGTGGATTTTCTGGAAAAGCCTCTCTCAGCCTTTGTTCGCCTTTCGTCAGCTGTCATGCTCGGCGATTTGACTGAAGTTCCAGTTCCCACGCGCTTCCTCTTCGTCTTGTTAGGACCCATGGTACGGATGCCTCACTTTTCCCACTACTGCTACTTAGTACAATGCACACTTATTCCTTTCTTCAGCCTCTTGAGCTACTTTTTATTTCCTTCTTCCCATGGAAGAAGGAATCCTGAAGCCGCTCGCTGAATAGCTTTAGGTCTTCCAACAACCAACTTTCACTATGCTCAGCTTAGACTTTTACTCCGTTTTTGGGTACACGGCACTAGTTTTGTATGAGATTGTGGGAAAATGGAATTATTATGGTGAATGTTAGAATTTTAACGATTATGGGCCAACATAAAATACTGCCTCTTCCCCAACTTGTCTTTCTTTTGACATGGCTATGTGATAATATCTAATAACATGCCGATTTTCAAATAGTGAACGTTAGTTGTCCTTGTTTTTACAATAAATAGTACGTGCTGGCTGGATGGAAACAAATATGTTGCCCACTTTATATAACTAAATCTGCCTTTTATTTTCCGAGAAATAAATTGTTGGCATACTATTTCATACTAAAAAGTATACTTTACAGATTATAGTAGTTTTAGACATCCGTTTATTTTCATTGATTTATTTTAAAGATCCATGCAGACGCGTAAATATGATTCGTGGTGAAGGGGAAATGCTTTAAGGGTGACTCCCAATGGACAATGTAAAATACTCGACCCAATAGCAGAAACCTTCCACAGTTCACAATTTTCATCGAACGCTACGAAAATTTTCTCAAAAATAAGATTTTATATTATCTAGGGCACCCGAAGGCCAAAAATGATTGTCTTGAGTCGGAAGGCAGTTGCCGACGGCTTTAAAGATTTTCCTTTAACTTTGAACTTGTCAGCAACTGCTTTCTGAGTTAAAACAACTACTTTTGGCCTTCGGGCGCCCTAGATAATATCAAATCCGATTTTTAGAAAAGTTTGGTAGCGTTCGGTGAGAAATTGTGAGCGGTGGACGGTTTTAATTCATTGCTTTCAGTACTCTCCCAATGCCCTTTGGGAGGCACCCTTAACTGAATATATGGAAGTATATACGAACGACCCATACGTTTAGATAATGCTATCTTTATTGAGATAATTATTATAGCATTTGTTAGTTAAAAAGTAGGGATATTTTATGCTTTATAGCAAAAGCACAAAAGGCATTTTGCAGGAACGAAATTTATCCATTTATATAGGTAGTCATATGTATCGGTAGATGACAGTTTTGAAAAAGGAACATGTCCATTAAGGTGAAAGTATTTAAGCACAAAAGACATTTTGCAGGAACGAAATTTATCCATTTATATAGGTAGTCATATGTATCGGTAGATGACAGTTTTGAAAAAGGAACATGTCCATTAAGGTGAAAGTATTTAACGACTCAATAAAAAGTGGTCACATTAATTTCATCGACCAGCGAATATTAGATAACGATGTTTTGCTGTTTGATCAAATAGTCTTTTCTCCGGTGTCTGTAGCTTTCTCCTTTCTCCAGTATAAAAAATAAATGGCTCCATCATGGATGGATGGAGTGTGGATTTAAGCATGTGATTAATTAAGCAAACATGAGGATGTGTATTTAAAGTAGGTGTAGTTTATTGAGTAGGTGAAATTGTGGGCGAGCGGAGAGAGAAAGTGGAGTAAATAATTTGATGGAATGTAAATGTTTTTGCAGGGAGGAATCAGCCGTTACCACGAAGTTGGTCGTGCAATGGCAACGTTAATGTCCGACGAAATATTCCACGACGTAGCGTACAAGGCTCGAAATCGAGGTCATTTGTTAGCGGGCGTCGACGAGTTTCTGGATGCGGTGACTGTCCTTCCTCCAGGCGAATGGGATCCGAGCATAAGAATCGAGCCTCCAGCTGCCATCCCCTCCCAAGTTAGTTGGATTTAGAGGACAATGCAGAGACACATTGAGGCCTCTTTTTCATTTCCCGCCCTTTGCAGTATGAGTATAGTTTTTATTCTGTGGCTGACCATTAGGACCCGCGAAAAAGACCGGACGGCCAGCCGATGAAAGAAGGCGACGAGGAGGAGGAAGAAGAGAAACTGCGCGAGGAGTCCGGACTCACCCGCACCGGAAGACTTTTCGGCGGCCTCATGAATGACATCAAGAGAAAGGCCCCTTGGTACGTGTCCGACTTCAAAGATGCACTGTCGACGCAATGCTTGGCCAGCTGGCTCTTTCTCTACTTTGCCTGCCTCACGCCCATCATCACATTCGGCGGACTTCTCGGAAAAGCCACGAGAAACAACATGGCAGCTATTGAGTCCCTTGTCTCTGGATTTGTTTGCGGAATTGGTTATGGATTTTTCTCCGGACAGCCCCTCACCATCCTCGGCTCGACCGGCCCTGTTCTCGTCTTTGAAACAATTCTTGTCGAATTTTGCGAGTAAGTCGACAGTCATTCTACATTAGGGGTATTCATTTCCAGGATTATTTACATCAACGATTATAATCCATTAACATGGATTTTTTATTTATTCTTATTATTTGTAAAATAATCTACAATCTACTACAGAGTGGATTATAGCCAAAAAATTATAATCTTGCGCCTGCGCCATTTAAAAAAATATTTGAAATTGCCAGAAGAAATAATTGGATATCTGGCGCATGCGCAAAATTTTTTCGTTTATAATCCGCCAAAAAATAATCGTATGGAGTATGGAGCAGGTTATTTTACAAATAACGAAAATAATCAAAAAAAAACTAGCGAGCAGGCAAAATTAATTTTTAAATTATAATTTACGACGTAAATAATCCTACAATTGAATACCTCTATTATGTATAAATAATATAGTTGTTTTAAATGTAATTATTTACATCTTTTTTTGATATTTAGGAGTCATGAATTAAACTACCTCGAATTACGTCTGTGGATTGGAATCTGGGTTGCCATCATCTTATTTATTCTGGTTGCAGTTGATGCTAGTGCCTTTGTGTGCTACATCACTCGATTCACAGAAGAGAATTTTGCGACGCTTATTGCATTTATTTTTATGGTTGAAGTGAGCCTCTTTTAATTAATTAGATATTTCCCTGTTCACAACTGTATCGTTTAATTCAGTGAAAGAATTTACGTTAATTGTGGAGTGGGCGTTGAGTCTGTCAGGGGCTGTGGGTGGATGAAGAGAAATGAGCCTCGGCACACACACACACATCTGGCAGGGCACAAGAGCAGAGAAAGTAAATGTTTTAAATGAGCTGTGGAGGCTGAAGGATTAATTAGATTTTTATCGGAACGGCAAGGATGCTGAAATAATAGAAGCACGATTTTCCATGTACTTTGTCGGCCATCCATATCTATTGTACTAATTAATTGAAAGCTTTCGGATGTGAAACGCTCATTCTTCAACTTGTACTCTCCATTCTTATCATGGTAGCACATTATGCCAGGATATTCTTCTTTTCTACGTCTTAAGTAGGGGTTTCAGCTTTGCAAAACCCGGATTGAAGGAAAACGGGTTAATACACAATTGTGAAGTCTTCATTTTTTAAATCTACTCATATTTTTCGAGGGCACGAGGGGCAAACTTTCTCAAAATTAAAATTGTTACAAAAAATGAAGTTTTTTTGGAGTAGGGATAATTCAAAAAAAAATGTATTTGGATTTTTATTGGATATTTAGAGAGAGACAACTGTGATCATCAACTCCAGGTGCTTTGTAGATAATTTTTATCTTCTTTTTTTTAAATTTTTTGTGACGGCACGTTTTCTTAAAATTCCGGAATCGGGTTGTTAATATTTCGTATTTGAATTACACGAGCACGCCCCCGGCGCGAAATTGTTCCATGCAATTCTTATAGGAAAATTTTAAATGTGTCGCAGCAGTTAGGCATTAAGTGTGTTTTTTTTGGCGTGCGCAGTAATTATGAAGCTGTAACCCGTCCTTAATACAGCAGACTCTGACTCTACTACATTTACATTAAATTACTAGTAGATGCATAAACTTTCTTTTTGTCCATTTTGATGAAGCAGACAGGGCACTCTGAGTGAGAAGGAACTTTCTTCATCTTCTACGGCTTATGTGTATGGAAATGAAAAGAAATGAGGAAAACAGTTTGTGAAATATTTTCTCCTTTGTACTCCTTTGGCTCTTATCTTTCATGCAAAATGCATACGCCTACGATTAAGTTGTCGACTAGAGTGTTTGAAGAACAGATGTGTGTTATGGAAAGGAGGAGAAAGCATTTTGTTGCTGAACAAAAGAGAAATTATGTATATCTTCCACTTTCTATTGCAAGGAGCACTTACTTTTAACCTACTTATAGTTAGATAGAGCAGCTTTCATACAAAACAAAATGGCTATAATGGAGTCTGGCTAGCGCGATGTATGGCGTACATGGATAATAAATTATATGAGATAGAATTAATATTAATTCGACAGCAGAAATATGGAAAACCAACAGCAAAAAAATCGAACTTGTCTTTATTTTGATTTTTCAATAATCGAATTGAACAACAGAAAAAAATGATTTAAGCATTTTAGTTTGTAGTCGGTGTCGGTGGGAATAATAATTCACAGGAAATTTATTTTTCGTCTTATGCGTCATAAAAAATTTTGACTAAAAATAAGAGCCGAAATTTTCCAACATCTAAGGGCCATTTAAAGCCCAAAAATTTCCATCTATTCAGCAAAATAAAACTTTTTCCATCAATCCCTTTGGAATTATAACATTCCTTAGGCCCCAAAGCGCTTTTGCTGTTTGAATTTCACGGAATCATGCGCATAGAAATAGTGGATGTTTATACTGCTGCTAACATACATCGGAAATGCATAAAAATGTTCTCTGTTGTTAATTTCCATATTTCTGTGGTCATTTTTCATATTTCTGTGGTCATTTTCCATATTTCTGTGGTCATTTTCCATATTTCTGTTGTTGATTTAATTACGACCCTGAAATAAGATATTCTTTAAACTCAGTGAAATAACAGAACTTTGACCCAAGTAACTAAAGTATTATTTTTTCTAACCTTCTGCTTTACAGGCTATAAAAAACGTCGGTGAGATTAAAAAGAAGTATCCTCTAAACATGCACCCAGACTATACGGACGGGTATTCTTGTGACTGCCAGCCAAATTCATCTTTCAGCAACATGAATGAAAACATTACTTGGGGAACTGTCAGCTTTGAAGAATGTGAAAGGACTGTAAGCTCCCACCCTATGACTTTTTTTTTAATTCTTTAATCTTGAAATGAAATAAAATATTTAAATCCTTCACTGTTTTAATTTATGTAGCCGTACAATGGAACTTTAGTTGGAAAAGGTTGCAAATACTTTCCAGACGTTTTCCTCATGTCTTGTCTTCTGTTTATTGGAACGTTCATCATTTCCATTACGCTCAAGGACTTCCGAAACTCTTCATTCTTCCCATCCAAGGTTCATTATTGCCATTATTTAATGTATAATTTGTGATTACTTATTAAGTGAAATTGGTTAATTAGAGAAAGTTTTCGTTTTTTGCAGGTGCGTCAAATAGTGAGCGATTTTGCCGTAATTATTGCCATCGTCTCAATGACTGCGATGGACATGGCTATGGGTGTCCGGACACCAAAACTACAAGTACCTGAGAAATTCCAACCGACGCTGGAAACCCGTGGATGGTTGATTGCTCCCTTCACTTACAATCCCATTTGGACTGTTTTCCTTGCACCGTTACCCGCCTTGTTGGCAACAATTCTCATTTTCATGGATCAACAGATCTCAGCTGTCATCATAAATCGAAAGGAACATAAGCTCAAGGTATGCAGTTTGTATTTTTCTGATATAAACTCGCCAATTTTATGGACTATAAAACTCACGATCCTTTTTTTAAAAAAATTCTGCAAAGCTAATTATGCAATTTGGCTTAGTATTGATGTTCAGGATCATAAATTGTTAAACTTGAACTGGTTTTCTGTTTTTGTTGCAGAAAGGGTGTGGCTATCACTTGGACTTGTTTGTTTTGTCAATTCTCATCTTAATTTGTTCAGTATGTGGTATTCCGTGGTTTGTGGCTGCCACGGTTCTTTCCGTAAATCACGTCAACTCGTTGAAAATGGAATCCGAGTCTGCAGCACCTGGAGAAAAACCCCAGTTTTTGGGCGTCCGAGAGCAACGACTAACGCACATTGGCATTTTCGTCATGATAGGCTTATCCGTGTTGATGACGCCTTTGTTGAGAAATATTCCCATGCCAGTTCTATACGGCGTCTTCCTTTACATGGGCTTTGCTTCTCTCAAGGGAATGCAATTTTTTGATAGAATTCTCATCATGTTCATGCCCACGAAATATCAACCCGACTACATGTTTCTGCGTCAAGTAACGCCCCATTTTCCTATTTTTTTAACTCTTTTTATTACTGTTTTTCTGTCGTTTTAGGGGCTTTCATTTCTAAGATTATTTATATCAATAAAATTATAATCCAAAATTTAAAAATGGATTTTTGCCGGTTTGGTATATACATGTTTGATTATTCTGATTATTTTTTAAATATTCTACTCCAGAGACGATTATTTTTTAAATATTCTACTCCAGCGACGATTATTTTTTAAATATTCTACTCCAGCGACGATTATTTTTTAAATATTCTACTCCAGCGACGAT
>JABASI010006668.1:0-10604 GCA_019776505.1 Tomocerus nigrus
GATTGATTTGCATGTGGTTCGGTTGTGGTTGTGGTAGCACATACCGTACGTAGTACGTAGTATTATACGTACCACAACACAACACATCTTTTGTCGGCTACATTAGTTGTGGCATTCGGAGTTTCCTGCAACGCAGAAGAAGAAAACTTTTGTTTGCTGCCTGCAGTTTCAAATCGAAGCGCCAAGATTTTAGACGCACTCTTAATAAGCAATTCTTACAGACAAACTTTGCGATTAAATCACGAGATAGTCAAATATTCAAAAGTAATCAACAATTAAGCATTTGCGATAAGCATACTGTCTTCAGTTCCTAAGTACGACTGGCTACTTGCTGTTCTCTCAATTTTAAAAATATCATTTCACAGTTTCCAAACTATTATTTATGAGTATGGTCAGCTCATGCCATGCACTTTCAACAACCGACTGCTTTCTATTATGATAATTATTTCCTATTAGCAAATTGTGTAAATAAAAAGGCGTAGTATGGGTTGTAGCACAAACAATTTACCTAGTTGTCTGAAAATTATCATGTAAAATGTACGGCTTCTTTGGCAAGATGATTGATAGGAAAATTACTTTGTACTAATATTTTCAATAACAGAATGCTATAATGGACTTAAGAAATAAGAAAACTCACTGACAGTTTACAAGGACAACTATCGCGAGATAAAATGTGCCTCTAAGAAAATTACGTAAATGTGCTCTGTATAGGAATAGGATTTTTGTCAAAGCACTAATAATTGGAATATTATGATGTCAACTAAGAATCTAAATAACATGGAGGAAATGAAGTTGAGTGAATGCTATAGGATGCTTTGACTAATTAGTCATAGCTATTTAAGGGAAGTCAAATTGAGTCAAATTCTATTCTATATATCCATGAGATTAGCAACTCATCGTTTTAGTCTAATTAAGTTTACTCGTTTCATTTACATTAAGCATGTTTGGGTTTCGTCCCATCTCCACATCGAAGGAGAGATAATAGAGAGGTGCTGCTGATTGTGACTGACTGACTGGGAGTGATAGAACATTAGTAGATGAGAGGAGGCCGTAAGTAAGTTGACTTTATTTACTGGGATATTCATACGTTGACACGCTCCAAAAGCCATAAGTTTGGGCACTTGTGTTTGACTGTGCTCTTTGCAGCAGTCTGTAGCATAATAATATCAATTCCGAAAGTCTCGTCGTCTTCTCCAGACTTGGGCACATTACATACTTACTCTCTGTCTCGTTTCTGTATGCATATTATTTATTTATGTGTATTAGGCAACAAGAAATGGTATCATACATATTTTAACTTGCCATGTTTACTCAAACTCAAAGCGTCTTTTCTTTTCTATGTTTATTATGTCTATGCAGAAGAAATCCACTTACTCCTCTACTGTGGTTTTATCTAACTTCACTATGAACTCAGATAAAACTCAACTCAATATTACTAAATATTGCACCACAAACATTTTTCCTGTTTAATCAAACACTTTCCTCTACCCAGTGAATACCTCGCACACTAAAAGAAAGTACTAATTGCTGAATAAGCCTGCTAATTGATTGCTGATTCTCAGACTTGCCGTAGTACACGAATATTTTATGCAGCCTACATAACTGCATGCCATTACTCATTCTCAATCTTATGTATAGACATTATCATGTCTTCCATGTCGCCCATAACCTATAAAATGCAGGGTAAATACCTCCATGCACGGCTATTTTTAAACTGACTGTCTGCAAAACTTACGTCAGTTGCACTCCCATAATATTTTATGAGTTATAAGGCAAGGTAGTCCGCCAACATTGAGCCACTTTAAAAAAGATAAATAACTACTCTAATCCCAGTCAAAATACAGTGGACATCGTTCTGTATTAATTCTTAATATCAAGTCATAGAAGGAAAAAGAACGTAGAAACCAATACAGCTTTAAAAGGATGGTATTGTGTTGAACAAAATAGAAAAACAAAGTTTCAGTAAAAATGGTAAAAATAACTTTATAAATGTGGTATTCAAAATCTAAAGCGCTGTTTTACTTATTGCAACGCCGCTAAGAAAAATTAAAAATAAATTATTAAATTAATGACTGTAAAACGTTCAGATATGAAACTTATTTCTGTAGGAAAGATTTCTGCTAGTGAAATTCTTGGGGTTAATTTAGCACATATGTAACAATGCACTCATTTTCTATGGAAATTCATCGAGACAATTCAAATTAAGTACCATCTATTTATTTCAGCTTCATTAATTAACAAATGAAGTGTAGGAGAAATATTTCAATAATTTCATTAATAAACAAAGGAAATGTCAAAGAAATATTTCAACAATTTCATTAACAAACGTAGAAAATGTCCGAGAAGAATTTCAATCATTCCACTTATTTATTTTGACCCAATATTTCGCTTCAGGCCAATTACTGCTGTTGCTTATGTCGGCGAAATATTTCATCTGCCATTGGATCAAACATGCAATAAAAGTTATTTAATTCATATTCATGGTGTCTTTACCAATACAAGTGATACAATGCACTAACGCTGACGATGCGCTGTGCAGGGTGGAAGAAATGTTGGGTATTAGTGCAGAAAAGAGTAGCTGGTCGAGGAAGTGTAATTATGTGTGAATGTGCATTCTGGTGTCAATGTTGTGCCCACAGGTAGGTTTAGAGCCCACTAGTAAGTAGGTAATAATTAATTTAGGGAGGCTAAGTAGGTAGCTGTGTTGGTGGCTGTGTCTGGGAGAGTGCGGTGAGTGGAGGATTAGAGGAGGCTTGTGGTGCAGAGCAGTAAATGGTGTTTGAGTGCATTAGTCAAGTGAGTTGCAGAGAAAGTGGGAGAGAGAGAGAGCGAGCGGAAGAGGAGAAAGCCTTATTGGCTACTTATGGAACAAGTTTTAAAAGGAGAGTGCCAGGTCTGTCTGTGTGAGTGCCATGAGTCGGGAATGTCGGCATGTAGTAGTTGTGTTGCTGTGTTGTTGGTTGTTGGGGAGCGGGCGGGCATTGTTTGTTGTGAGTGTATGTATGATGATGTGACAAGACACTCGGTTCCTGTCTCACTTCCTCACTCACTCCGCTCTTCCTTTCTTTTACCTCCTCTCAATGGCTGTATTATGCGGGCTATGAGAGGGTATCAAAATTCATGAGTTGTTTCTCCGACTCTGCCTACATAAATCCTATTACCCGTATAGTTAGGGTGCTGCGCCTTTATACAAGGCTCTGATATTCCATTATGTGCCGTGGCTACGTCCACAATGCGCCCTAGAATCCCAATTTTTAACTTAAGCACTATTACGGGCATAAAATAGTGCAGATAGGACGGGACAAGTACATTATGGACATGGCTCTTCCTCTTGTTTAACTTCTGAGGCATACATTATCGTTGTTACATAATTATAGAAAGCTTTTGTTCCTCAACTCCTATGCATCCTGATCTTGCGATTAAAATATGACTCTATTTCATATTTTAATAGGATTTTTTCCGTAGGAAACTGGGCTAATGGCATTTAAAATGGCAATTCTTCCTCTACTCACATTGAGTCAAAACAATTGTTTTTCACAGAATTCTTCAAAGGTCGTAAAAGAATAAAAAGAGCGATAACTGAGGGAAGACAAGTTATTTTCTGCTGGCTATGCGCAAAAACGGAACGTGTTTGCTGGTTCGTGATGGAAATTATTTTTCTGTGGCCATGTAAATAATACGCAGAGTTTTAAATGCGCCTTCGTAAAACTGTTTCCTAATAGAGTTTATGTTCCAGAACCTTATAAAATACTTCCTCCGTACATACACACACATAGTGGGCATAATAAACATAAGAGACATTGAGGTTTGTTGTGTGTCCATCTCGCTCTACATACTTAGCATGCCAGAGAACGGTATTAGTCAGTCTGTAGTCGGAGTAGGACGAGGAGGCGAAATGATATGCAGTTATGTGATTTGCTATCTGATTATGTTATTCTGTACACATAGTTTTAGTTTACTTGAATAGTATTGTCTGGCCCTATTCTGGGATTGCATATGTGAGGAGGGCCATTTAATGTGATGTGCTGAGTGGAGAGATAGGGTAATATATCCTGGAAATGTTTCCTGATACGTGATTTCATCGGGTTTACAAAGACAGGAGCTGCGGAGGCCTCCAGAGAAAGTCCCATCCCAACAGCCAGTACATGTAAGGACATTGGGAGGGAAAGCTGTTCAAGGGTGAAAGGCCTTTTTCTTTATGCAACTCTCGACTAGGACGTACTTAGCCTTCCCCTGAACTTCCTTCGACTCCTCTCTGTAGCTCCTGCCAGAAAGAAAGAGTTCGCGGAGCACAAGTATTTCTTTAATGCAACTAAGTCACTCTGTCTGGTGCCCTGTCTAAGTAGGAACTACAGATTAATACGTTACATACATACTGTATCATTTGGGATGGGAGGATTGGATTTCCAGCCCCAGCCCTGCTCCTATTTTATTCCACTGTAAACAGGAAGATCGGAGAGATGGGGCAGATATTATGTGCATTTCTAATGTAGGTATTTACATATTTATGTATGTAGTCGAGTCCGTATGTACGTGCTAAGTTGTGCCTGCCTGAGCTACATCCCCATCTCTCTACCAACAATGTACTGCTAAACAGTGAGCACATAAAGTACACAGCAGTGTAATGCAGAAAATACGTAAAAAGTACAATGGTGGGAGGAGTCTGTTTCTCTCTACCTACTTTACATCATCATGACTTACTAACATAAGCCATATATTTAGTATACATAAATAGAGGAGCACGGAGAAACTAGAGCAAAGCTTTCGGATGCTCAGACTTCTATTGCAATCTATTGTATCCCATCACTAAAAGTCTAAACTGCACGTTTGTGTGTTGTATGTCGTGATGCGAGTCAGTTCAACTCCGCTCCTTACATACATTTACTTACTTGCTTTCTCTCATCCCACCAACTTTTCCACCACACATATAACTCCGCATATAGCAACATCCGAACATCCTCCCAAATTTCTCCACACTACTACCCTCCCTATATCTCTACTCTCGACAATGCATGTGTTCTGCATCATAATACAAACTACAAGAAACATCACTTCCTTTTATCTAAACATCTACTCATTTTTTGTTGGCTTGGAAGCGTATTCAAGGGGATTCCGGCCAACAGCCCCTCCAAATTCTCAAATTGCACATACGAATGCTATGCAAAAGGCGAAGGTGAATTTTCTTGCCATTTCCCTATCCCTACACATGCCATTAGTCAATATTTCTTAAACTCCAACGGCTATGCCTTTATCTACCCAATAAATAGTTCACTGACCTAATTTCATCTCTATACCTTGAGCATTATCGGCCTTTCAAATGATTTCATTGACCATAGTTCATGTCATTGCTATAGTTCTATATATAGTTATAATCATTTTCATGAACAAAAACTGTGATCATATTACTCACTTACTTGTATGTCTTGTACAATGAACGAACTGTATATCTTGTATAGTTTGTTAGTGTGAGAAAGTAGTACTACAATTCAAGAAAAATGAAATTAAGGCAATTAACATGTTTCTGCAGTAGATGCAATATGTCCATATATTTGTTTTGTGTCCTTTCAACTGCTTGGCTAAATGTTTGTCAGCAATTTGTAGCGGGTAGGAAAGGGTAAACAATGTCGGAAGATGGAATGTTGTTTATGAAGTGGAAATAGTGGGATTTGAAGTTAACTGAAAGATTTTCCCCCTGGTTTCCTTAAACAAAATAAACGGTAGGGAGTTTTTGATAGGGAGAAGAATGTAGTGAGAGGATGCCTGTGTGGGTATCTTGGTAAATAGAGATGTAGGCAATATGTGAGGGGATAATGTAGTTTCTCGCAGCATTTCCATTTTCGGGTGGTGCGGGTAGCGAAGAAGGCTCACATCGACTTACGTTGATATTTGTACACGGCCGGCGTAATGCACAGAGACGAGGTGGAAACAGGGGACTGCTTTTGCTTATGACATTCTTCTTCAGATAGATAAATAAGAGGCGAACTATGCGACCTCCGCCTTGACTTCTCCTCACTTCCCGCCCTGGCTTCACTTCTTATGTAACTTTAAGTCGGACTTTTCGGATGATCGCTATTGTAGTTTGAGCATAGCTCTCTGGCTCTGGGGTTAGCCTATCTAGTCTTAGCTTGGCAACTCTTCTGGCGCTGAAAGGAATTTAAAAGTGATTGCCTCGCTTTGCTTTCTCCATCTTTCTCTCCTTTCCGTCTTCCTTAGCTGAGCCAGTGAGTGAGTCCGTTTTTTGTTGTGTACTCGCCTGAATGTCTATACTCAATTTAGTTGAGTTACGCGGCTTTAGCGCCTTTACAGCCCACTATCACCATTATCTAGCCAAATGCATCTACTCCTTTCACTTATTATTACTCACTTCCTCTCTATATCAGATACAAGTTGGCATTACACCCATCTGCTATCCCACCAACAAAAAAACATATAGGTAGGGACCTACTATACTTGTATCTGCTAAAAGATAAAGTATATATAGATATAAATAAATACTTACGTGTGTGTGTGTATTTAATGTGTATGGGAGCATAGCTGAAGAATGTAAACTGACTGGTGTGTGCATTAGAGACATAATAGTAAAGAGAGGAATGAATGGCTGAAAGAATTTCTAAATAAGCGGCAGAATGTTATTATGTCGTGTGTCTGTCTGACTTTTAGTGTGTCATGTATACAATCAACAGAGTTGCATAGTGTACATTGTTACATGCACTTATAGGTAGGTAGTTGCTGTAGTCTTAGGCCTTTCATTCCAGCTTTACGACTATTAGAAAGAGTAATAAGTTTTTAGAGAAGAAGTCAATAAGGAATTCAGGTTTGGGGAAGTGAGACGTTTGTGAGTGTGGAATGGAGGAGGCGCTACTTCTATTGGCTATTTGTGTCGAGCAGAAATCAAGAGCAAAATGTTTGAATAGAAGTGGAGCAGTATTGTCACACAGTAGCTGGATGTAGTGTGCACGTAGAGAATGAGATTGATAATGTAATAACCGTACAATTTGCTTTTATGACCATAGAATGCAGAACAATAGATAGGGAACAAAAGGATTAATATGATTACCCAGAGTAGTAATTTCGTAGTTTAATTACACGGGTCGCAGATAGGAAAGAGTTGAATATTGCACTTAGTGCATTATGGCGACTAAATATGAAGCTCTGCCGCTCACTCTCTTTTGTTGTGCTCTATCTGGATGGGAATCTCGTATGAGCACACTTGGGTGTTGCGTAGCACTACCGGAAGTAGAGAGAAATGTCTCTCTCTCTCCTCTCTCTCCCATCTCACTCACTCTCAACGCTCGCTACATTTAATACCATAGTAAGTAAGTACGAGTAAGTAGTCGAGACAGACATTAGTATACCTATACGCTCATATTCACCATTAGATGCATCTTCTATATTGTTAGACACACACACACAGAGATAGATTCGAGGTAAGTCTTTTTATGTCTAGGAAACGTTCCTCCGTCTATTCGCAAAGAAAAACCGGGATAGAATCTTCACTCAGTCAGTCAATGATAGATACCCAGTAGTCGTGTGCATGGTGGTGGCATGTATGTGTATCTTCTACTTGTACTCTCTCTCTCTCTCTCTCTACTACCTACCACTACTCTACTACTCGTGTGGCCAACTATAGAGAACATTTCTCCGGGCGAAATGCCAGCCTGGCGCCCGACATTCAGGCGCTTCCATAAAAAATCTCTTAGATATAAAACGGGATACTTTCTTACAAGTCCTATCGGCTATAGTTGAATCTCTCCGACTACAGCCATAGAAACGGAGCATAAGTAGACAAGTCAAAACGTCCTGTGCTGTGTGTGCTCCTCTCGTTCTTATCCAACTACTAAATAAGTCTACATACATTCGTACAGAGAGTGTCCCTCCTATACTCTCAACATTGTATCTATCTATTATATTGTGTGTGTAGGAATTCCTCTTCTTTTGGCTCACTTGTTTTCAACTGAACTCAACTCTGCTCACTTCCTCGCAGTTTTAGCTCTTCCTTAATTCACAGGCAGAAGAAGAGTCACTACATCTATAGTCTCAATTTGTTATCCTCCCTTAACGTCTTTACTTAACTATCTCTCTCTCTCTTTATATAAATAATGTTACATATTTATTTGTGATCTGATGCAATGTAGTCGTGCTGTGCTATGTATGCGACTGGAAGACACGACATAGTCCCCCCTTAGATCTTCCCACCCACCACTACCACCACCACACTTCCACTTCTTCTTCTATCCACACTTACTCCTTTCTCGACTCATCCCTAGTCAGTGCATTAGTTAAGACTTTGCTTTTCTATGTCATAATGTCTTTCGTCGTGTCACTCTCATTTCATGTCTTTATAGTTTCAGACTCCCACTCTGAATTACTCGCCGAGATTCAATAAACGGACTTTTTCTCATATCCGACCAAGCCTATAAAGTCTCCAGTCTCCTCCTGACTACCCGATCTCTGTATGAATTCCAAATTGTGTACCTACACGGAGGATTTAAAGGAGGACGGAGCTTATGTAGAGCAGAAGAGTGGGACTCTCCGTGGATAATCTAATGTATTTATATAATGTAAAGTAATCCAATGCATTGCAATGGAGCATCTGTAGTAGTCGGGATAGTCGGGAAGCCAAGCACGGCGGACAGGCCAAGCTAGCCAACAACCAACTCACAAGCCAAGCGTCTCAGAGTCTACGTATTCTTTAATATTAAACAATCGATGGGACAGATATAGAAGGAGTTTACAGGACGGGAACATAACGTACATAGTTACAGAGCAAGTAGACACGGAACTAACAACCCTCTCTCTCTCTTTCTCTTCATCTGTCTAGACGAAATTGAACTCGACTTGACTGCTTTGCTTTTTCCCTGTAATACTCCTCCACAGCCTTGCACTGCATTCCCGGCATTATCAATTCTGCGGGATAACTTTCTCTCTACTTTCACATGGCCACTGGAGACTTTCTATCTATGCATTCCATTTAAATGGACCTTTGCAATAATATTGTACATGGCCCCATTTTTCTTCCTACATCACCTCATTAATTTCTTCCTTTCATCCCACACATATACATCTGATTTTATTGCTTACTATAAAACCCCGGATGAGTAAACTTGTCACATTCAATTACCAGAGCTAATCTGTTCTACTTAAAATAGCCGTAAAAACTTTTCACGGCTCTCTGTAAAAATAGCTTCTTCCCTCCTTTTATACTTGTGATGAGTGGAAGCACTTCTTTTGATAATGAAATACTTTCTTTCAACATTTCATTCTGGATTAAATAACAAAGAATATATAAAATATTAAATTCAAATAGGATTTTCAGAGCATTTATAAAAACAACGTAGATGTGCATTACGTAAGTAACAAGATGCTTTGAGACTTGTAATTTGTATATTATAGGGGAGAGGTATAGCGTGAGAATAAATATTCCGTGGAAGAATTCCACTATTCTGGACGTGGACTAGTGCAGAGCAATAATATAGGTATTTATTTATAGACGAGGGATTTTACCATTTACGTGTCTACAGTCCTGTGCTGGCCATTTTGAATGTTTATTTTTATGTACAATGTACAATCAGGGAAGAAAATCATAAAAAAACTTTTTATCTGTCATGCAGCTCTTGCAACTTTAATGACATAAGTGGCGCCTGTTCTTCAGATTATTTTATATTATGTGGAGTGTAACGTAATATCGTATAGCCACTAGAATTCCAACTTGTAACTTTGTTAGGGCAATAGAAAACTTGTCCGTTTTCCTTGTTGGATGTTGGGTGAAGGGAAGTGTGTTCGGGACATATTCTCCGGAAGTGACTATGCAGTATAAAAGTCAGCATTTGATGCGAAATATTGAATTCGTTTCATTCTTTTGTTAAAACACGTACATCTAAAGTAAGTGATAAGAAAAAAGGAAGCAAGCACAGATAGTTAATGTGAATGAAGATACTTCATACATCCGTATGTGTCTACCTTACTGAAGATATAAATTATGAGTTCCTGACTACTTTCTCTCATTCTATAGCCATCGACTATAGGCAAGGACGATGATGTAATGCAAACTAGTACTTCAAAGAGAAACCCAGTCAAAGGGAAGTGTAACTACTACAATGTGGATGCAAGCTCTGAGTTTTCGTCTAGCCAATTCATTGTTTATGCCCAAGGACTATACTCCTATCCTGCATGAACTATAAGTGTGTAAATGTATATGATATATAGCCACCTATGTAATATATGTACTTAAGCGTATAATATATAGTTAGCTATATGCGGGGGTAGTTCCGCAAGTAGGCAGTGTGCATAGTTGTAAAAGAAAAATGCATTACGGTGGAGATGGGCCATTTGTCCATCCATGAAGTTATTTTCAAGCGATATATCTAATCGACGAAACAGACTGTCAGCTTTCTCCGTGGTCGACTCCAGTGCGAGGCCCCTTCTCTCTGCCCCTCAAAACTGAACGACAAAAATGTCCAGTTGGACTGGAGGAAATCATATAGGAGCTCGCTCCATGAAGCAGACGAAGAGTCTGAATAACTGAGTGCGACAAGTTGGACTTGAGTTGTTGTTTCCCTGTTCCCAGTGACGCTTTATGACTCCATCACTTTCCTCTTCTATTA
>JABASI010006669.1:0-10604 GCA_019776505.1 Tomocerus nigrus
GTACGGACGGACGGACAGAATGTGCGATTCTATAAGCTCCCCATTGGGCGAGCTAAAACAGCTGTACAATAGTACAATAATATTATATAGGTACCTGCTCTTCAGGTAGTTCTACCCATACTTTTACACACAGCCAAAATTGATAAGTATTGAATGCTTGTTTTTGTTCCACTGAATCCAGCATAACATAATGGCAATGTTATGTTGACAAGTTCACGGTATGTAAACAAAGAGCAGACCTTGCTATACGTGCGAACTAATAGAATTGGCCATAATAATTCTTGTAATAAATCTATTTTATCATATATTTTCACATTTCTGTCCATGCGGTATACCTAACGACAATAATATGCCTCGATATACTACACCTAAAAATTGCAAATTCGAAGGATTGTTCCCCATCACATAACAAATATCTTGCCATATAGATAATACTCATTCTATACACACGTAGATATATAAGAACCCAAACTAGAGATTTTGTTTTGATATTCGGTATTTTTGTCCCATTCAAGTATTACAGGAGAGAGAATACATAGAGCATCTCGAATATAATCGATTACAGTAGATTTGCTATTACTTACTTCATACATTCATATCAATCATATCTAATCAATCATGGTTGTTCCTTGTTCGTAAGTATTAGTAATTCTCATTTCCAAGTCTCGAAAAGCGATGCAAATGAAGACTGGTTTGAGGAAAAAAACAGTTACTGAGACGGGTATAGTAGCTTTCAGCCGAAGCATTATAGTAGGGTTATGAATCGTTATACCAGAAGCTATATTACGCTGGTAGACGATATGGAGTGTAAACTATGTGATTGTTGTTTGGATAGGATGTTGTGTTTTAAGTGTAACTTTTAACAAGTCCTTGAAGATCGATGCTTAGTAAAGCAGTCCTTGACTGACATGTAGACAGTCAATGCAGTGAAATTGTCGAAATACTAAATGAATGATTTTAGGTATTTAACAACATTAAATTAAGTAGGTATACGTAGAGCATTTAACGAAATTCATTCGTGTGTGACTGGTATAGCTGACTAGAGCAGTACTATATTATATTATGAGTAAATGGTAGATAGCTACATTCGTTTTCACTATTGTAGTATTGCTACAATTTGAAACTGATTCGT
Source organism: Tomocerus nigrus (assembly GCA_019776505.1). Lineage (NCBI taxonomy): Eukaryota > Metazoa > Arthropoda > Collembola > Entomobryomorpha > Tomoceridae > Tomocerus > Tomocerus nigrus. The sequence goes on from JABASI010006669.1 coordinate 1,133, forward strand.
TACTCATGTTGTCTCATTGTGTTTCATTTCTGCACACACATTTCCCTTTTCAGAATTTATAACTTAGCCAGAATACAACTTCCATGGGGTTTAGTTTGGATTGAATTACTAATTACGAGAAAATTTGATCCATAACTCTGATCGATGGGCTCAGCTTTTGCCGAGTTTCGTCTGCTGCTCTGGCTCCCTTGGGATTGTTAAGAATATCTCTTGGCGGCCCGCGAGCTCTGCTCACTCTTACTCAGAGCTCCTCTCTCTCTCTCTCTCGCCCACCAATTACACACTCTATCTTCCACCTTCATTTACTCCTTTGCTCTATCTGTCCGACTGCACACTCACACAATGCGGAGCACAGACACACACATATTATTCTACATTACATTTATATATGTGTGTACATGACGCACTGCTTGCGTTTTAAGTATCATTTACATCTCTACATCTCTACTCTACACTACGTACGCAGTAATAACAGAAAAGCAAATATATTACAACGTAATATCAGCACTACTTAGTGCTTTGCTTACTTACTATGAAATGTGAATAAAGTTAGGTTGTGTGTGTATGCTTTGAGTTTGGGAATAGTGTTCCACGAGGATATGACTATGTTTTATGAGGAGCTTTTAAGAATGATTGTGTTTTCGCAAGTAATATATTGCTGGAACACTGCAGCAGTTTACTATTTACAAGGTCTGTCTGCACTTTGTTCATACTATCGCAATACACCACTCTAAAATAAATAAATGCAAATGTTACCTATGATTTTATTTATTAACTTTCTAGATGGAATCTTCAGGGAATTGTGCACGTTCAAATACTCGTTTCTACATCCCCAGCAAAATACATTAAGAAAATTATTGTGCAAAAACATATCTTTATATAAGTGTGACCATTAGAGTGCCGTGTTGAGTCGTAGTACAGGTGAATATGAGTTACATGCATAATACATATAGATGTAAACCCCTCATTTAATTTCTTTACTTTTACTACGTCGATCTATCTATCGGGAACTTTTACTGACCATTATTTAGATAATGTGATTGCAATCGGCAGGAGGATCTCAAAGCCAAAGAAAAATGATTAGGTAATGTAATTCTTGTTAAACGTCTAGAGTTTGAATTTTTTTGGCTGGGAATCAATAATTGATACTTTAAAGGATTTATTAGGATTTGATGGGGTGATAGTGTCATTTGAAGGTTTCCGTTGATGGGAGTAGAAAGAGGATGTATGAGATGAGACGTAGCGATCAGAGTATCAGTCCTGTCCTGCAGTAATGTATTCAATGCTCGAGGGATATCTCTGCTATTGCTAGATTGAGATTTGAATGTCCGGACGAGGACAGGGAATCGTGAAAAATTCGGTGTAGATTCTCGTTGAAGGAGAAAAATGTATTTGAGGGGGTGAATGCATGGAGGAGGTCCTCTTAGAATTATGGTGGGGTCCCTTTGACCCCCTGTGTCGATCTCAGTTGCTGCGGACCTCCCGGGGCTTCTCCCTCCTGTGGTGATTTTGTGGGCATGAGTGCCAAAAAAGTCCAAAACGAGAAAGGAGGGAAAAAGTTGTTCTCTCTGTAGCAAAGAGAAGAGTGAGCAATGGGAGACGCCAGATGCAAAGAGATTTGATGTGATGTCTTTATAATATTATAGTTTCTGTTTGAGTCTGTCGACTGGTGTCTGCTATAGGAGGTGGCTATGCTTATATATCCTAGCTATGTAAATAGAGCTGTGCCCTGTGCCTGATACTGTGAAATGTATTCAAGCCTCTGTGAGACTCGGAAAGAGCTCACTCCACTTCAGCTTCACAGCTCAACTCGACTTTGTACATAATAGTAAAGTGAAGTGAAGTCGAGTCAACCGAAGTCAAGTTCAAGTCAAGGAAAGAGTAAAGGCAACTTCTTTGGCTCCATTCCTATGATGATGAGGTCTTATTTGCAAGATTCATTCCCATTCCATTACCCTTCACGTACACTCATACCAAGTAGTTTTTTTCCAGCAGGGATTTTTTCCCATTGAAATTCATCAAACAGTTTTATGGTGGTTGATATGGCTTGCTGGCTGGCCTCAAGTGAAGAGCTCGGATTATTTTGCGGCTGAATGTCAAAAGTTGAAATGAATGCTCGTAACTATAGGAAGCCCTTGCCGAAAATTGTATTCAACTGTAACCCCCTGCTACTTTGACCATTGACCATTGTGATGATATGCAGGAGATCCGTCTGAGCAATTAATTAGCTCCGAGATGGATTCATCTCTATTTGTTACTTTTTAAAGCCCGTAATACTTTCCTACTACTATAACTCAATCCAATAGGAATTATCTAATGCATATAATAATATAGTTCTTCTGGCTGATACTCTTTAAGAATTCAAGATGAAAGAAAAGAGAGAGCTGAATCTGAATTTCTTTTTAAATTGTGGTACATATATAGGAACAAGGAGGATGAGTATAGTAAGCAAGTCGGTAGTGACTAAGAAAAAGAAAACTGGTGAATAATAGCAATGAAGAGCTAAGTTTCTTTTCCGTCTTACTTAACTGACTGGTTGACTGAGTTCAGTTGAGATAGATATGTTAGTTTCAGAATTTGAAGTATGGAATGAGAAGAGTGCCCGTCGTCTGTCCATCCATAATCAGATGTACCTATTTGGCAGTGCATTGTTGAAGTCGTAATCGAGACACAGTACACCTCATGCTCTGTGCAATGCATCTCTACGAAGCTCAATGAGGAATCTGGTAATATTTACTCGCAGGCACATTACACACAAAAGGCCTATAAATCAAAAGTATTGAATGACCATCTCGCTTGCATATAAAGGAAGGCGGTGTTCATTAAAGTCGTCAGTCAGCAATCTTGTTATCATCTTCCTCATGATCCCTTTGATGTCATTCAAATTTTTTATCATTGCCACTCACTCGACCCTTTCTCCCATTCTTCTTCTTCGTCTTGATCTGTGTAGAGTAAAGCTACGGCGTATAGAAATAGAATCCCAGGACATATAGGACAGGTAGGTATACACATAACAGACGGATGGATGAAAGATCTATTATATATTAAGTACTAGGTAGACATTACATTAAGAAACATCGGTGTCTTTTCACAAGGAGCCATTAGAATCCTATAATATGAGAGATATAATCATTTTCTACTTTGACTTTTATCCGATAAAAGCTCCTAGTTCATATAAATACAGATAGTGCTAATGCTTCCCTTCTATAGCAGTATCACTGGAGGAACATTAGAGAGTCTAAACGATTTACTAAATAAGTAGTTGTAGCCTAATTGTAAGCAGAACTCCACCTTCAACTCACTTTAGTAAGAGCAAGTTTCTAATGACTCAATATACGCAGTAGTAGAGAGACGCAGAAACAACTCACTCAGATTTCTAGGACGAAACAAGGTATCTGTAGTACAACGACGAAAATCGGACACCTGAAACAATTTTTTTCTTCAAGTTGCTTCGTGGTTGAGTTACATGGTTAAAGTTATAATAATATGAGAGCTAATGCGTTCTGGAATCAAGAAGACGGAGGAAAAGAAAGAAAATCTAAATGAACTTTGGGGAAAGAAAAGTTTTTATGAGGGAGAGGGCTACTTATGTAGTGTGTGATGCAATGCGACTTCACAGAAACATAACCTAATGTATATACTTAATGTATATTAGTATTTGTTAAAGATGATGTGTGCCTCATGCTTTTCTCCCTAGCCACGGGGTTTTGTCTCTCTTCTCTGTATTATTTCCGTCTCTCTCTCTCTCTCTCTATTATTTGATCATGTCAAGAATACAATACAGAAGAGTGGAGTGTGGTAGAGTGGTGGACTGCGTAGTTGCTCTTCTAGTTCGCCCCCACGAAACTCCTTTTCTTGCACGATAGCCCATTTAGTCGTAAAGCACCCTTCTCATATAGTTGTTAAAATTGACGTGGAAATTATAGATCCTGCTCTGTGTCAGACCTATCATTTTCACACAGGAAGTTGCGGCCTCAAAATCTTTTCGGTATCTATTTGAGCCTGATCTGATGTAGGTACCTAGAGCTCACTAATATCTACCTAAGACCAACTCTTCCCCATTATTTCTGTGTTTTCTGTCTCTTCTTCGGTCCTTTTAAAGTTAGCTCTCTGTTAGCAAGTTGGAGTCTGAGAAGCCCATGGCTCTTTTTCTCTTCTCTCACCGTTTCCTTTGCTTCCTTAAGCTAAATTGAGTTCTAGGTTAGTCTGGTCGTTGTCGACCTCCATGATTACTGTTATGATGCTCATCATCTACTATCCACTCCATAGCTCTACATCATTGACACAAAATCCTCTACCTTCAAATGATAATTTCATATCTCTTTGTGCTTCCAACCATCGCATTAGTTCATAGCAATGTCTTAATTCATTCTTATTGCTGAGAAAATACACTTTTTTCACTATTTCGTCTTTATCCCTAAATGTGCCATTTCCTTGTTTTCATATTGCCCTTTTTATCCCCTGGAGATCTGAAGATCCTTGTTGACTACGTGAGATGTATCTTGTCAGGTTTCACGTTGGGCATACAATTCTCCCAATCCAATATCATTATGAGCAAATAAATAGCCAGAACCCTAATGATCTCATTATTATTCTTAAAAATACATTTTCTAAAAAGAATGGCTACTCATAATAATCATACAGTCAGTTAAAGGATGCAAAATCCATGTAGTAAGATAATTTAAGACCTACTTGCTCTATGTGAGATAGGAAGGGTTGTTTCATAGCCGAAGGGGATTCTCAGAGCAAGGTGTGTATTCAGGAGCGTCGAAGAGTATTGTACATCGTGTACTATTCCCAAGTATTACTAATTTTTCTACTACACAGTGCAAATTAAACAGGAGGGACCTAAAGGCAAATATAATTTTCATGTTTCCTGTAAATTATATCAACCATATAATAAGAAGCTACCTATGCAGATTAACGATTACTTGATTTTCGCTGAAAACTGCAAGAGTTTAAATATTAATGCTTTATGTAATCATCACGTTTTTGCAATAACAACATATATCCATACTCTACAATTAATATTATGATGGTAAGTATTTGATTTCATATTACTGTTGGTATTTGTGTGAGTGGTAGTCACCATTGCTATTTTTACGGCACCTTATCCTCTGAGGATCTTCTGCATACTACTTGCATGTATTAACAGTTTAAATGTATATGAAACTGAACTTGAGATACAAACAAATACAATAAAGAGGCACGGCATTCAAGACAGGCTCCTGGTGAGATGTATACTGAACCAACACCCAAAGTGTCTTACCACATGTGAATATGGGTAAAAGAGAAGAGAATGAAATGACAGGTGAAAAAATTGTACAATTAAACAAATCGCACCTTCGATTCTGAATTGAATTTAACTACCGCACCAACTAACTATATCTTCATCTAATACCTACGTCGTAGAGAGATGTATTCATTTGGATATTTAGTATTCTACTACCAACACTACCAAGTGCTTGAGTAGTTACGTATGGTCATTGGTATTTATGGTTGAATTTTAAAAGCTAGAAAAAGAAATTAAGTAGCAGAATTGCGTTTAGTACCTATGTATAAAGTGTATACCTAAATAAGTAATGAAATGCTAGTAAGCTAGGTATGCTCTCATTTTTAGCGTATTATGTAATGCTTTTATTTAGAATAGTAGACCCTTCAAGAAAATGTGCTTAAAACCAAGTGATTAAATAAAGAACAATCAGAATTACGATTGACTTCCAATTTTCCATATTTCTTGTAGTATTGACAAACGTTATTGCACAAAAGTTGTTACAGTCATTTTCTACTGTAAGATTGTATATTATTTATGTTGTGTCTTGTGCCGGTTGTGCCTATTCTTGCAAATGTGACCGTTACTTCTCTAACCATTCAGCATTCGTGGGATATAAAAATGTCGCAATAATGTTGTAGCCCTTATAAGTATATATGTATAGTTAAGAATGACACAGGAGGGGAATAAAAATATCATCTTTGTGTAGGAGTGTATTGGGGGATGTAATAGTAATAACATATCCCGATAACTAATATTTAATTGGTGTCTGTTGGGGAATTGGTATTACTTGACAGTATCACTGTATGTGTGATGTTGTAAAGTAAACGAGGAAACCGAAAACGAAGGGACGGAAACATCCTGCTCCGGCGGTTGGAAGAGACAATAATAAAATTGATAACTCAGATAGAATAGGAGACAATGAAATAGGAGCAAACAAGGAAGTCATTTGTTGGACAAATTATTTGCTGTGTTGTTGTGTCGTACACTTGCCACCTGTCTTTGTGGCAGTATTGTTCCCGTATCTTCACTTGTGTGTAATTCGTTTCGACTTGTGTGTGTCCTTTCCCTCAGTCCCTTTCCAACTCTGTCTCTCCTACAATTTACAATTACAAATTATAAACTCATGTCGTTAGCTAGTTACCTGTCTATTGTGTTCTGAATTGTATTTACTATATGGATATTAAGTAGTTGTCTGTGTATAGGTGTAGGATCTTATATTATATGTGACACATACATACACACATAAGGTTAATGCTAAATGAAATATGTTTAGCCTGTATACAATACGCCTGTATATATAGAAATTAAGGATGAGACGATGTTGTCTCAACTGGAGCTTCTCTTTTGTTGCTGTATCTTGTGTCTGCAAATAAGAACACATTCGAGGGCTGGATACTATGAATTGAATTGCATTGTTTCAGAAATGGTAGATAGGGGTGCGGGCTGGGCACGTACCTTATGTACGTGTAAAGCTAAAATAAACATATTTAGAAAGGAAGTCGTTGTGAGTATTACATAAGCATAATGTACACAGGAGTATAACTCTCACCTTTGAATTGGCTATTCAATGTGATCTAAAGCAAAGGATATTTTTACCCTTGTTCTATGATGACGATGAGTATTATTGTGTCCCATGTGATTTACAACTCGGTAATTACTACTGTGGACGGGAGTTATATGAAGTCAAGTCCACAGACGTGGGCTCCTCTTTTCCTCCTCGTCTAATTCTCTGATACTTATCTAACGAGAGGAAATCTATGTGGGCCTTACTTACAGGCACACTAATATTATGATGTGCCGTACTTGTTAGTATCCTACTTATATACACAACTACACTATTACCAAGCTAAGCTAACAAACAATAACTTGGTGCACCTTTATCTTACCTACCAGAATTACTAAACAGCAGAATCCTATCAGATCACTTATAGAGTTTGACTGCTCTTATGGGAAGACACTATATTATTATTACAATACTCACATTCGTATGACTGCTATTATTACCGACTCAGGTTGTACAACAAGTAAAATACTGCTTTTACCTGACTTCAGTTGGTTTCGCTTATCTTGTGCCTTCTCTCCCACAGCTTTGCTACCTCCGGTTAGTTACTGTCAAATTGCTATCTCATATTATACAGTACAGAACCTAATTAGAAAGCGGGAGAGCTGACAGTCGTTTCTGGTTGAACGTGGATGCGGATGATGTAGGCATAAGTTAGCCTTTTGTAAAATAAAATACTGTAATACTAACATATTTTATCCACACACTTCTTGTACAAGCAACTAATTCGATTGCAGATTAATTCTATTTGCTCTAGAGAAACAGAGTGAGCTGACGGAGTTGTTCAATTAGTGCTATTCTGGTTTGTAGCTGTGTGTGTACTGAACATATGTGTAGCTATGGTTCAGACTGAAACTGAAAATATCTATGCCATACCAAGTGAAACGTTGCTGAGTCTTTAAGGAGAATGATTCAAATCCAAGGATTTTTCTGATTTTGACCTTTTTTGTTAATTGTTGACATTTTTTAGGGTTACCTTCTGTTACAGTGCCAGCAATTTAAGACCCCTGCATCGCCTGTCATGTCTTAGTGATATTTGAAACGTCCTTATGCCTTGTACGACGATCCCAGTATGAAATGTTATTGCCTTGATGGAGATAATGTGCCATATTTGTATTTATCTGCTACTTAATTGTAGACTGGAAGTTTACTAATTGTAATGCATGAGGGGACAAGATATGAGGGTGATGTGCAATTAATACTCTGACTAAAGCTACATGTCTGCCTTCTGATATAATGATCTAGTTGAATTACTAACAAAAACTTAAATAGATTCTCGTTATGCTTAGCTTGCAATGAGTGTAGGAAGAAGGAGCATTAAGGTGTACCAAAGAAAATACTGATAAAATGTTGAATGCTGCGCTAAGAAAAATATTTTTTACCTGTCGGACTTTGAGAAAGATAAAGAGAGAAGTTGGAGAGAGAGACTCTAATTGGAATGGATCTCTTGATCAAGATGTTTTTGAAGTGCCACCAAAAGTAACATGGAGAATTCTTAGCTTTCTTGGTATGCCGATGTGAGAATTCTGAACTCGCATATCCATCATCGCAGAGACATATCTCATGCTGAGAAGCTCCTTTGATAAAAAATGTGCCTTTTCTTGTATTACATATTAATTTCAGACTGAGTCAAGCTCCAGCTCTGCAGAGAACATCATTGAGATACATAATATGTAATGTAACCCTGCTCTCTCTCTGTATATTTCTATCTGTTCATTTCACTGCTCAAAGATTTGACTGCTCACTCATTCAACTCTGACATATCTGACTTTATACACGATGCAATCTCGTCTCTACTACTTCTGTGCTATAAGTAATACGTATTTCTGCATTCTAATCATCAGTTCGTCGCAGCCTTCACAATAACTAACTATGCATAATATATAACATCCTTTTTACTGTGGATTGCATATAGATATAGGTAGTATCTTTTTACTGCTATTTGTACATAACTTACTACTACAGATAATAAAGATACTATATTGATATATATAGGACTTTTTCTCTTTTAAAAAAACCTTAGTTATAAGATACTGTTTGACATCAGAGAAACATCATTTTCATATACTGTGTATGCTTCATAAAATGCGACAGAATCCACTGTTTAGTGCTAAGAACTAGTAACACATGACAGTGATGTACTCGCACACAGCGAAGAATAACAAGTTACTGTATGATAAATATTATAATGTACCAAGTTAATACAGGAAACAAAGGAAGAATAATATTTCGTGTAGCCTGCATACGCTTATAATCATCTTCATTAATGCATTAATGACTGATGGAAATCGTATCCTCGAAAGATCACAGAGTTCATCATTTTTTCGCTACTACTTACTATACAGCAGATACAAATAGTAAGTACCTAAAGTATGTAGTATAGTATAGAGATAAGTACCTTTGATATTTCCAGCGCGCCAACTAAATAAATGAGACTTGCTTACTAGTAGTTAGTTAGTACTGTAATAATGACGTATGAATTGGTAGTGTGATCTTATTATTTTTTGCGAGCCAAACTAAACTGTAGTAAAGGAGATTAATACTCATACAACCGTAGATTGTAATTATAGCATTTCTTTGTGATGTTTTGTCGTTACTTGCCATTGGATATGAGAGTAATACACAGAAATAATAGT
>JABASI010006670.1:0-10603 GCA_019776505.1 Tomocerus nigrus
GACCACCAAGGGTAAACATATAAGTGCGCCGTATAACCTCCAAAGTACTCAAGTTGTACTCCTTAGGTAGTCAACACTATAAACTGGAACTATATGCTTTGGTTAGCACATACGCCAACGCCGTCTGATGCGTAATTCATTTTTACATATTAAAAATTCACACATGGCTCGTAGTAATAGTTTATCTTATTTGGGTAACGTTAAAACATATTTAAAAGTAGCTAGCTATTAGTATAATATGGAATTTAATGTGCTTACTGCCGGCCTTTACTTAGTACCCATGCTATCCACGCTAGACCACTAAAAAAATTCTGCTTCAAAAAATGCCTATAGGAAAAATCAGTTTGTATTCATTTTTTATTAAAACCAAAAATTATCCAACATTCATTATTTTAGGATAGTGCTGATTTGTAAGTATCTAGTATACAGTGCATTGCATATCATCGTTGAACCTGCTCAACAAATATTAATACACAATTTTATGCCAATTATTTGCAAAGTGAATAAACGTCAAAAAGAGTATTTCTAAATTATTTAAGTCCGCTTTATGATTTATACTTGATATTACTCTATAATATTGCAAATATATACTGCACAATTTGAACATTTTGCTTTGACTTTGTTTGCCTACAAACTAAACATGATATTTAATTTTTGATTAGGACCATATTTCACTGCTTTAAAAATTACATTCATTTTAAAGATTGGTGTAACCGTTACAGTTAAAAGTATCCTTTATGAAAAAATGACAAGTTTTACAACATTACATTTTTGGACATATATTTACATATGTACTGCATCGAATCAACCTTAATAATTATACTTATTAATGAAGGGTTTCAGGTTTGCGAAAATCAGACTGAAGGAAAACTGTTTGACGTTCAGCCATGACGAAGGAAGTTGTAACTATTAACTCATCTTTTAACATTTCCTATTTGAATTACACGAGGAGGCCACGACTCGATTCCTTCGGTAAAAAGTTAAAAGTCGCTATGCGGTTAGATATTATTTAAATGTGTCTCTTTGACCTGTGCAATTGGAGGCCCCTTTCGCCAAATTTTCTATCTTTACAACAATCCCAGATTATCTCCACAGTAGGACTCGAAATTATTGAGCACTTTCTCTTATGTATAATTTTTGAGGTTTATAGTTATCTTATTTCCGTTTGGATATCGTTACACAGGAATGTAGAAAGTTTCAATGTTTTGGTCAGTTTAAGCTTTTATGTTGAGCAACGGCCACTGTACGGCACTTGCTTCATTTTTTCCATTATTTAGTGGAATTATGGTTTGCCCTACTCGAAGCATTCTTTTGGGAAAATGCACATCGACAGTTAAAGGATAATGCTTATTAAAAATATTTGAAAACCCAAACCGTATTTCATTGCGAAGCATTTCTGTATAAAAAGAGCAATGTAACATAATATACCAGTTGTGAAACAGCTGCATCGAGCTAAAATCAAAGTTTCCACACTGAAATTGAATGCTTGTAGACAGAATGCTAGGAAAAATAGAAAACTGTCAACAATATCTAGTGTACATTCGAAAACTATCAATAAAGTTGTGTGTTTTCAGAAAATCTGAGGCGGCTACAACGACACGAAAGACTCAGCAATTCAACTATATATTGTTATCTATGTTTGTGGATAAGCATAAATTAATTGAGTGCATAACAACATTTTCCAGAATAATGAGAGTGATTCCTTTTCTAATGGGAAAAAATGGGCCGACATTTATTTTTAGCGTCTGCAAACTACGCACATATTTTCGGATTTGCTTATTTGTGTACTTTGACCATTCTCGGTGAAAATTGAGGCTTACCGAGTGGACCATTGCCGCCATTGGAATGAGAGTGGCCTCTACACAGGTGATTGCTGCGACTCCCAAGGGAAACATAGGGAATATTGGCATTGGGATAATTCCAAACAATTTCACTGTGCAGAAAATAAACAAAATCTGCAAGGCAATCGCAGGGAATAGGGAAGCAAAAGTCATGCTGTTGGCGAAATTAGAATTGACGTCAATATTTAAGATGCGCAGCATTCGATAAAAATGCATGGATTCCAAAGGTCTAGCAAGGTAAGCCTCTGTCATCGTTGTAAATGCTGCTACCAGCGGTTTTCTTACATGGTTTTTAGTAGACGCAATTTTGGTCCAAAAAACGAGGAAAGTGGTGTAGAGCATTCCTGAATGCATTGTCAAAATGACAGGTGAAAGGGCGTGCAATACTGCGATGGGCATTGAAAGGAAAAGCAGGACTCGAATGGGCAAACAATCGATAAAAAAGAATTGCCTTTCTAAAATCAGTAAAATTGGATTGAATTTAACTATGAATATTCCTGGAGCAGAAAGGAAGGCAAACACAACCGCAGACAAATTTAAGAAGTGCATGGCGTTCTTGACTGGCGCAAGTTTTTTGTAAGTCCATTTTTTATCGTAGTGGCTGTACTTCTCTGCAAATTCAAATAATTTTTTTATAAACTCGTCAATTGTTGACATGTTTGGACTAAACTGTTAATTTGTGAAAAATATTACAAATAAAAAGCATTTAGATAATAATTTTTACCAAGAAGATAAGTATCTTCAGTTGCCATTGTATTGACAATTCTGATGTAGTTTTTGCCATTAGTTGCGAATATCCAACTGCATGATAAGGACCATACAAGGCCGATGCTTATCATCATGGAGACGATAATGTAGCCGAGGTGAAGGCTTGGCATAAATAGTTCAAATAACAAGATGAGTATGGTGTCCATGAGTAAAAATGCAACTATGGATACAAATAGGCGCCATACTAGCAACTGGTAACGATTTTTTGTAATTGACACTCTTTGCTTCACCGAATCCCATTGAAATGGGGTAGACCAAATTTTGGAACTGTAGATTCGAAAATATTCGTCGTAAGGCTCAAACAGCATAACCGACGTCATGTCTTTGCCTGTGTTAAATAACGTTAATAGAGATTTTCACTGAAGAGTGCTTTTACGAAAGGAAAAGACAAACACTCTAAACACTGCTATTAAATATAGTGTTTTTTAATTGTTTCTCATTATTACTAGTTTTTTATTTCCTAGTTCTGGACTGGAGAGAATGTCAGTGTATTGTATGTATAATGATAGCTGGAGTCTGTTGAGGTTAACACAGACCAAAGTTTGGTACCATAGAATTGGAGAAATTCATCGTAAGGCTCATGTATAGCATTACCGACGTCATGACTTGTCGGATTTAAATTTGTTTTAAAAATTTAAATGAAAGCTGCCCTTAATGGAACACTCCCAGTAAAGGTGTAAACATTCCACTTGCAAATGGAATCAACAAATTCCCGAAGTCAAAGCCCACCACGACGACGGCCACTGAAAGTTCCAACAAATTCCCACGAAACAAAACTTTTGAAGCCTCTCATTTTTTAAAATTTGTATTTAATAATTTTACAGTTTTCTCGTACAATGTAAAATTCAATTGAAAATATGAGTTTTTAAATTTGAACTACGACGGGATATATTACCTGAGGAATTTTGTATATTTTTATAATGGAGACATACCGACTGGGGTGGGAATGAATGCACAATGTTTGCTTTCCTCTTGAGCATTTGACGACGAATGCGAATATTATAAGTGTAGCCATAGTTTCCGCGTAAATAAATTGACAATCAGAACTCTGCACTTGGTAAACCATTGCAAAGTGGATACACAATAATACGCTACAGAGTTACTGTTACGATATAACCCTGGTGGCTTTGAACTATTGACTGTGACTTCAAATTTTCTTTAATTTGAACACTAGTACTTACTGTACATAAGGTTTTAACGAAATATCTCGACCTGTTTTTGACATGACATTAAAATGATCCTGTTTCCTGTTTACTGACCTTCTGGCCTCCAATTCCCCATTACTCAAAATTGTGACTGTGATGGTACGTGTACATATTTTGAAAACAGAAGGACCTAGTTGACATTGTCCCACCGACCCTCATTCTTAATCTAAGTGGTCAAATACAAATATAGATGACACAAACTTAGAACTATTTATGAACCCTGACACGCTCAAAAATTATTTTACACTAGGACGGACAGGCAGGTATTGTATTGCTATTTTTGCTATATATAGAGCAGCTGCAAATCTCTGAATAAACACTAGCCTGTTCATTCGTTTATGGCCCCAATAATTTTCCTTTTACTGTTATCACCTCATTTTTAACGTTGTGAAAAACATCAATTTATTTGTACAATTGCAAGTAAACACGATCCTTATCTAAGTGTTCCAAAATTGTTGCGCAATAGAAAGCGATAAGGCCAAATGTCTTATATAGTCTTAACATGCAAGCTGTTGAGCCATTTATTTCCAGAATATGTAGTTTTCATACTTTGTGAATTTGTAACCCATAATTTTGGTATATAATTTCATTTTTTCCGCAGTTCAGCTGAATCATTTACCTATTAGTATTGGACAAACATATAGTGCGGTGCAAAAGTATAGATGCACCTACATTTTCGACGATATTTCATTTCAACGAAAACTGAGGGGACTCTAAATTTGACAAGTAATGAAACCGGAAGAACCCCTTTTTGTCAACACCAGTTTGTCTACACCTGTCTACAACTTTTTGTCAACACCTTTTTGCCTCCACCTTTTTGTCTACAACTTTTTGTCAACATATTTTGTCAACACCTTTTTGTCAACACATGAAACCTTTTTGTCACTACACATTTTTAAAGGTGTAATTAAAATAATGTTGTATTGTGTGTTATTATTATTATTATATTAATATTCTGTAGTAACCTATGTATTAATAATAGTAGTATGTAGTTGTAGTCCAGTATAGTAAGCTATGAAAAAAATGTTCGCAATAAATCCTATCTGAATGGATAAACAATTGTCTGTGAAATCTGTCATTCAACTATTCTGTTTCCCATTGACTTTTTCCCCCAAAATACTAAGGATCTGAAACTACAGGACAGAAAATTGTTTTGGTGCCGAAAGAATCAGAGTTCCTTTTTAGCCGGCTATTATGACTTTTGACCACCCACCCGGGCAAAAGGGGCAAGGTGGGTAAAATTAAGTACAAAGTAGTTCTCGGGCTATCCTAGAAGCCCTAGAACCTAAAATACTGCCCATATTATAGAAACATCTCCAGATTTTCCATTACAATTAGGCATTCATCAGTATAAAATAATATGCAAAAAGGACAGTATAGAAGCCAGTAATCACAACAAAGTACAAGATTGAGAACTTACTGCTCTACATATAATTTGGAGCAAAAATAATCCGCTATGGGCGACACTACCTATATTGTTAGTTCTCAACCGACCCGAAAAGCTGAATGAAATTTTGTGATTTAAAAGTCTCATTTTTTTGGGAAAAAAGAATCTTCCTCCAGAGTTTTGAAGCTACAAAGTCGTTTGTGGTCTTTATGGAAAGCTAAAAAGTTGTTGGCCAGGATGGCGTTCTTCTTTTTTCACTCTGGTTTCGTATTGGGAGATATACCCCAAAGAATAATTCGACATACCGAAATAATTCAATACCCCAAGTTAAATGCCCATGCATGCACCTATCGAGTACGTATGTACTTAAGAAGTGAATGCACTTGTACCTATCAAACAAACAGCGGATATCAACTCCTCCAGAATATATAGTACTGGTGCAGACCAAAGTAATCCAGGACCACCTCCTCTGGATGAAATATGCAACTGGATCACTTTGACGTGAGATAGCATCTCCTCAGAAATCATTATAAACTCTTTCTTCGCTTGTGTTATCCTTAATGCTACCAACGGGAGACAATATAACGCGATTACGGCTTTCAAACCAGGAAAATACTGTAGTGAAGGCGTTGAAAAACTTTCAAAATACAACAAAAACACACAAATTGATCAGTCCCTAATCAATGATAACGATATTCTCCTTCCTTAGGACGACGAAGACATCGACATAACCGAACCTATGGATATCCCCTCTCTTCTGACGATGAAAATTGAATTTATTCACATAACTTTCACTTAACTTTAGTTTAAAAAAACAAATGCATAAAAAAGATTACCTACGCCTGCTTCAAAAATTAATTCGACATACCGAAATAATTCGACACCCATTGAAGTTTATCGATTTTTCGGGCGCAAAATCAACCCCCAAACAATAATTCGACGTCCAATTAATTCGATTTTTAGGGTAATCATCTTATTTTTTGGTTTTGTTGTGTGTACTAATAAGAAACCAAAGTGAGAAAAGGAAGAACGTCATCCGGGTCAACAACTTTTAGCTTTCCGTGAAGGCCAAAAACGACTTTGTAGCTTCAAAACTCTGGAGGGAGATTCTTTTTCCCAAAAAAGATAAGAGCAATACAGCTTATAATAGTTAGAGTAGTCGCTTACAGCAACAGAAGTCCTCTTCAATACTTTTGAAATTGGAATAGTATAAAAGTATTTTTGCAAATATTAAGAGAAATGATGAATGTTAACTCATGCTCAAAATCAATTTTATGAATGCAAAACAGGGTAGTAAAAAAACTTTTTGCATTCCATTGTTCCTCAGTGTCCTTGCAGAAGGCTCATTTGAGGTTTCCATTTTGGGAGGTAAGGACAAAACTAATCAATCAAATTAATTAATTTAGTCATGGCCAAAACTTTGGTGGTTATTCAAAATCCTTCTTGTTCTACCCTGGGTAAACAATATTCCCAATCTGGAACCTAATTAGGACTTTTGGATGATATCTGACCCTTTTACCGACACCTATATGGTAGTCTGCTCCACGTGTACCTACTGCCTATGCCCCTGATTGTATGGAGAAAGTGTCGGAAAGAGTTCCTCATAAATCCTAGAAACTGTAATCCTGTCGTATGATCCCGCGAATTTTTAGTAAGCTGTTAGGTTATGTACAAAAATTGAAGCTTGTCGGGGTGTTGTCACGTGTTGTCTCTATTTGTGGGGGTGTATCTATGCTTTTGCACCAGTTGCGACACCTACTTTTTCATTTTTTCTAAATTATTCCTGTAACTGCTGGCCAATATCTCTAATCTTTCCTGCAAAAAGGCGAGATAATTGACTTCATTACTGTCCCCTCAGTTTTTGTTGAAATGAAATATTGTCGAAAATGTAGGTGTATCCAAGGAGAGTGAACTAAGGCGTTATTAGGATGTAGGACAAGGAGGGTCCAGTAGAAAATTTTCTGAAGGGATTTCTGAAGATCTATAAGGGACAAAATTTTTCAGATTTGCCCCAAATATCCCGTTGCTATGCTCATCAAGCCTAATTGGTAACGTAAAGGGAAATAATTCGCCGAGTACAGTTCCCAATGCTAATCAACACAGTTGTCAGGAAATGTAAGGGACTTTTGTACAAAAAAGTCCCTTATAGCCCTTCAAAAATCCCTTCAGAAAATTCTCTACTGGATTCTCCTGGTATGGCTGCACGTTAACCATAATAATTAACACAGTTTACTCTTCTTGGGTGTCTCTATACTTTTGCAACGCACTATATTAAGTATGTAGTCTATATTTATATATAATCTGAATATGTAGTTCAATCCCGAGCAGGTAGGCTGGTGGGTAGAATAAAGTGCCTATGTTTTCCTACGACTTATTGATAAACATCAATATAAAATATATGTACTTAGGTCAGTATTCACAGGAAACTACTTATACTAGACACAATTTAAATTAAAGACATAGGTAACCACTAATCTTTCACCTATAGTTATATTGTATTCGTATTTCTTTATTAGCCGAACATGGGTGCCCGTCAGCCCGCCCGTTCAACGACATTTCAATCACATTACAGATCATAGAATAACATCATTCATTGCATCGGATTAGTATTTGGACAGCGTAATTACGTAGATAGAACATGTTATATTACAAAATTATAAATTTGAAAACATTGCAACCTGTCGATATTATCATTAAATAACAGTTTCAAATAATTGCTTTCTGATACCGCGATTTCTGTTTCTTACGGGATATGGTACTTTACTTTTAATGTAGTAATGCCAGGGCATTTGTAAAACATATGGTACAATTCTATTTTATTATGACTACAATTTACATGATGTTAACTTATAGGTCTTACCCTTTACATATAGTGTGTCTCTATTTAATCTAATCTGGGCTGGAACGGAGGTGACACAGTTGGGTAAAAGACAATTAAGAGATGTAACTTTCTCTACCAATGGAGGATTTTATTGTTTTATATAGTGTATGGTGTTGCGACGATTCTAGACTAGCTAGATCGATACTTTCGAGGTACAACTGGTAACTTTTAATCATGGAACATCGATTACTTGAAATAGATCCTAAATTGTCCTCGTCTCAAACGTTTATTAATATCAACGAAGTAATTTCAGGCTTGATTTGCCCAATTATACCTAGTGTAGTCGTTAGCTAGATTGCGTAAGTTTAAATAACATATCTTAAACTAGACAGACTGGACTTAACTTTTTTATAAAAATCAAAAAAACATAAAAAAGTTGCTTTTTAGTTCCCTGACCCCAAAGAATCACGAAGCCCATTATAGAAATTAAAATCTTGAAGAGGAACGTTTCCTGTAACTTTACTTTCTGGTTACAAACTGAAAGAATTAGAAGAGTCTAAGGATAAATAAAACTAACTTAGGTGACTTTAAAATTAATAAATTATATACCTAGTAATATTATTAATTAGTCTAAAATTAAAATTCATGCACTTGACTTAAAGCCTTGGCCAATAAATATCATCGAATAAACTAAAATAAACTGCATGTTATATTATAGGTACCTATAATGTTATGTCGGTTGTAATTTCCGCTCACATATTAAAAGTTTCAATCGGCTGCATGGTTCTGTTTACCTTATTCATATCAGTCTAAAAGTTACTTTGAAAAGGGGTAATGATTGTCAACAGACAGCGTTGAAGTTTGGGACCTATAAAAAATGACCAATCTTTCACGAAAAAGAAATCATTATGCTATAAAATTTCATTAAATTTCTTGCCTAATTCGCATTCGAAATTGGGTTTATTTATTCAATTAATGGCATTGATAATAAGAGAGTAGATATGCAATCGAATAATATGTGGAAAAAATGACTATCTTTGACTAAATGAACCCAAAGCTTCCGTTTCATGACTTGATATTTATTATTATTATTAATGACATTAATTGACTGAATAAAACCATTTTTAACCGCAAATTAAGCAAGAAATACGAATGGAATTTTATGGCGTAATGATTTTTTCATTAAAGACCGGTTATTTTGTCCCCACTAGTCCAAAATAAAAATTGCCTGACCCACAGATTTTAACAGAGCCTGTCAAACAATATCTGTATACCAATATAAATTTAGCACTACTGTTATAAACGATTGCAGAAGTGCAAATTTTCCCGGTACCTACCAATTTTTCTTAGAGTATATAATTTCATTAGCCCAGTTCAAGACTCGATTTAATATTTTGGCGATTATAAGTTCAGGTTAAACAATTTTTACAAACAGACAGATTAATGATTGGCGTATATCATCGTTCCGTCCGGTACTTAATAATGAAGTAAATAGTTGAACAAATGCATTGTGATACATATAGATTGTGTCATTTCTGAATTAATTCCCGCATAAAAATTGCCAACCGAATCCAGCCGAAAAACTTTCCAAAGGAAACGTTCCAACAGAAACCATTTTGATGCCGTTGAGACTGATCAACCGAATCCACACTGTTGATAAAGGGTGTGGGTATTTTCAACCGAATAAACCCAATAGAATTGTTCAGCTTTCTGCTGACGCTAATCAACGGGCTATTCCTATTGGTGGTTCAGTCGGATCAAAATTTAACAATAGTCAAAAGTAAATCTGAATTACAAGCAAAGCTTATACTTTACGTGGCAATAATATAAAATATTGTGCATGTTGAATAATGTCAAACTGTTTTAAAATCGCCTCCAAATGTAAAATTCAGTCAGGTTGTTCTAGCTGTTTCATCTTACGCCCCCAATATTTAAAATTAATTTTAGTCATTTTTAAGACTGTATGTAGAACGGAATATCCCCTTCGATTCTGAATTTTAAATGACAACACTAGTTAAGGATCGATCCTTCTCCTCCAAGTTTGCACAAGGTAACGCCTTTTGTACGTAATTCCAAAAACCTTTCAAAAATTCATGCATTACTCATGGGCATAGCTTTTACCTTATCCGTGTAAAGTTGAATCGCAATTTAAAAGTAACTGTAGCGTATTTAATGTTTGTGTTAAGTGTGTGTAAACGTGTGTGTGTTAAATGCGTGTAAACGTGTGTGTGTTAAATGCGTGTAAATGTGTGTAGGTTAATAATTAACAATATTTTTATTGAACTAGATATAGGATGACAACCCCCGGTATTATATTTAACAAATTACATACGTTGTTGTTATTTAGTTGTGATATGTAAGAATTATCAAGGGTATTACCAGGTTACATACATTATTGGTATTTATTTAGTAGCGTAAAGAGCAATGAAGTAGGTCAGGAATGGTGAAATGTGTGACGCATTATAATTTACCAATATTTTATGTAACTTGTTAGGTATTTGGTTATTTTAGTTGTAAGAATATTAATCAAATGAAATGTGTGTGGTAAGCGCTTCGGCGTGATAATATTTAACAATATTTT
>JABASI010006671.1:0-10602 GCA_019776505.1 Tomocerus nigrus
TTCGCATTTCCAATGCAGGCTGGAAAGTGTTATGTCCATTTCGGTTACCCCACTTTTGGGTTTCAGCCTCCATTTACAACCTATTTCGAAATTCAAAATTGTGTCTCAATTGACCCCAAAGTTGGAAGAACTGTAGCCTTAACATAGAAAATCGTACGTGAACTAAAAATGAGTTGGTGCAGTACAATTTCATTAAAGACGAAACTCTAATTTCTTTGTTATTAAAATAAGAATAATAACATTAAAATAATATTATTATTAATATTGTTCTTTTGATAAACTGTAGTCTTTAAAAACACCTTGACAAGGTGGGCCTTTGCACAATTTCACAGTAAGTGTTGATAAATTGTAAATTACAGAAGCTACAGTAGTTTCATGAGGATAAGGAGAAGTCCACGACAATTCTTTTGGGACGGAGTGGGAACAAACAGACAAAGGATAGCCAACGTGATCCTTAAAAGCATTTTGAAAATGAATTTCTTGGATAGAAGGCCAGGAACTGTACAGAGCTTTTTCAATTCTTCTATCCCTAAAGAGGGACGAACTCCCTCGACTTCCTTCTCGAATGTCATCTCTAGCCAGAAAAGATGGGGATTTGAAATGGTTACTGTGAGCTAAAATTTCCTTGTCGTAAGGAACGTGGATAACAAAATATTGATCCGGGGTTAGTTCTATATTCAGAGCTTCGTCTTCCGCTGTGGCTATCATAAGATTACTAGAAACGTGTCTTGGGGTGTGCAGAACAGATTTTAACCCCGAGGAAAAATTCGGAGCTTCTAAAAACATCCTCCGAAGGAATGTTATTGGCATCCACCCATAAGGATACTTCTTCGCGTCTCTTTCAAACTGATCTTCTGTACAGAATAAACCCATTGCAACAATTCCTAGACCATCTGAAAATTAAAACGAAGAAAACGTTCGGATACATTATTATGTGCCATGTAATTTTAGCTTGTTCTGAAACGCAGTAATTATTTTTCTAAATGAAATAAAATGGGTACTTTGATTCATTCCAGAACGACCAAGTGTTCCTGCTTCGGCGAGCATTATTAAAGGTTTCTTATTTTCACTCGGATCAGGATAAACTTCCAATAAAATTGCAGCATCATTATTTAAAATGAATTCGTTGATATCCCAATTTTGACCGATGATAACGTGATCATTTAAAGTTCCACTTTTAAGTACAACTGCACCTGTACATTCATCTGGTGATTCTTTAGTCCTTTCTTTTTCTTCTGGAACTACTGTTGCTTCATTTTTTAGTTTGGATTTCACTCTTCGATCACGCATACTTCTTGAAAGATCATAACGGGAATTAATAATAAGAATATCGTTAAAAGATACATCCGCCCCAGCTGCTATTCCTTTTAATTCTTCTAGTCCACTAGGAAAATATTTTTCCAAAGCTGGAAGATAATTTTTCCGAACAAATTCCACACTCTCATCCCAAGGGGGAATGCTTGTTCCCGATTTGTAATAATTGATATTCAATCGAATTTTTTCTTTGGCTTGTCGGCCATGACTTTCTCCCCGGATAAATGGCAAGCCTTCCACGATTATGTGCTGATATGCTCCCCAGCTTTTTGTTACGCTAATGCCATTGCCGGTGTCCATTTTAGATGTCCTTCCTTTAAGAAAACCACATATCATATTTTTTTAATTGACAAAAGCGATTCATGAATCATGACTATATGGCATGCTTTATTAATTAATAACAATTCAGAGACAAATAATTTCAGGAGAGGAACGATATATAAGCTCTGTTTTTTAGTATTTCTTGTTTCTACTCCTCTTTCTGCCCCGATTGCAAACTACTATATTAATAAAATTCAAACAACCTTTTTGTGTCTTTCTAGGGTATTCACGAATATCACGAACTCAAGACAGCCAAATACTTAATTTATTAATTCTAAAAGTGTCTATATTTTCGGGTAGGTATTGAGAAAAATGCGAGTTTGCCAACAAAAAGTAAGGAAGTCAGACTGTCAGACTCCTGCAAATAGTATAGGTAAGGTACTATAGAGGCATGCAACAATAGGATTGGCTGGGAGTCGATTCAGATGCCTGCATGCAACACTGAAAAATTTGTTGATATATGTGGAGCTTTAGAATTTTAAGGTTATTTTATGTCAAAATAATCGAATTTTTTGTTTTAGTGCTTAGTTTGCAATATTGCAATATGCAGATATTTATTAACTGTGCAAATCTCATGCCGTTTTTTCCAGGATATTCACATGGATCATTGCAGCATGAATCTTGTTATCCAGCGGAAAAAGCCTTGAAGATTACTTTTGCGGGAAGTAAAGCGGATTCAAAGCAACTAAAAATTTTCCTTCCATCCAGTAGTAGTCATCTAGATTCTACAAATTCAAGCTGAAAGCCTGACCAGGGTCCTGGAGAAAACTCCGATTTTATGCGTCTGCGACCGTACGACCTATAAATATTATAAGCTCCATATATGCCCATAACAATAAGCATGGCTTTGGAAATACAAGCTAAAAGTCAATAATATCTCACCTGTTGTCTTTGGAACCGAAACTTGGAAGCAAGACACTAACACACAGCAACTACACAATTTAATATAATTTGTGATCTACTTACTTTTAGCTGTCACAACACAAAACTGCTGATTCCGTTATTCCTTCCTGATTCCATCCTCCTTCGAAGAATTACTTTTGTACCCGGGACAGGCTGGTCCTGGAGCCATACACACTAAAAGTAAGAATTTTATTTCAATTTTTTTGGAAATTCATTTGCATATTTTTCATTTGAATTTTAGTTTTATTTCGTCGATATCATCGCTGCCATAATTGAAATCAGTAGCTGATCTGGTAGCACACACAGGTACGTAAGTATAAGAAAACTCCACAAATAAAACCTTTTTCTTAGTATCAATATTGCTAAGTTATCATGCAATTATTTGGTCTATTAAGATTTTTAAAGATGGGGAGTCTATGCGAAATCTGTGGAATTCCATGTGAAATGAGTTGTGGAAGATGCAAGAATGCAAACTACTGCAGCAAGAGTCATCAAAAGGCACATTGGTCTCGTCACAAAAGCAATTGTTTCCCCGTTAAAATAATGTATGATGATACAAGAGGACGAATTTTAGTTGCAACTCGAGATATTACACAGGGTGAGATTATCCTGAAAGAAAATCCTCTCGTTTCGGGACCAAGTTTTCAAGCGATGCAGAACAATCGGACTGTTTGCATCAGCTGCTATCGAATTATTGTATCGGATTTTAAGTGTTACAACTGTCGGTGGCCAGTTTGTGATGCAGGGTGTGAGAGGGTAATCCATTACTGTGTTTTTCTACTCTTTTTCTTTAAAACTTACTTGCATTTTTCATTGCAATTGAATGGTTATTTTTCAGAGTGAGACACATAGAAGCTTAGAATGCCCGATACTTGCACAAAATGATACAACGCCAACAGACTGCTATAATTTACACTATCGAACGGTATTTATTCTGCGGGGTCTTCTTATGAAAGACAAAGACCCAGTTAAATGGGAGAAATTGACACAATTAGAGTCCCATGTTTCTAAACGGGAGAGAAATAACGAAAACTTCCTGAGTGCAATTCATTTCATTCAATCCGACTGTGGAATGATGGATAAATTTACCGAGGACGAAATTAAGCTCGTTTCCGCTATTTTAAACACAAATGCAATGGCAAGTGACGATGGTCCACTAGAATCTCCACATGAGCTTCCTCGGTAAGAACCTTTGACCTTTAGGACCTACAAATATGTATACTCGTGAGAATACTTTTAATATTACCAAAAATCTTAATAGTACGTAAAAATTTCTTTAATTTCTTTTTAGATTCGGGTCGTATGTGTACTACAATTGCAGTATGATATCCCACGGCTGTGTTCCGAACACAGTGCGAATAATTCAGCCCAGTTCGGAAATACTTCTCCGTTCGACAGTTCCAATTCAGTCAGGGCAGTCAATCACCACGGCATATTTGGATGTGCTTCGAGGAACTCTTGATCGTCAGAAATATTTTTTAAAACATTATTATTTCCAATGCTCTTGTCCACGATGTATTGATCCTACGGAACTTGGAACACACTTTTCCTCCGTCAAATGCCCTTCAGAATGCGCGAGAAAAGAGCGACATGAAAATATCGGCTATTTATTGGCAGTCAACCCTTGCAGCGTAGAAACGGAATGGAAGTGCAATAACAGAAAATGTTCTAGATCATTTCCTCATGATGTCGTTCAAAAGATCATTGCAGATGTGGAAACTGAGATCAATCAAATTCCGAATGAAGATAGTATGGAAAGTATTCAGCTGCTGGAAAGTGTCATAGAACAGAAGTGTAAAAAATTTCTTCATTCAAATCATCACCTGTGCATAAACATCAAATATGATCTTCTGCAACGCATAGACTACGTTTTGTCTGCTTCTTTAGTCACCGACCCGAAAATGAGAATAGCTTTGACAAGAAGACAACTTGAGTTGGCAAATATTTGCTTGTCAATTAGCAATGTCCTCGTTCCGGGATTCAGCAGAGGCAGAGGTAATTTTTTTGCCCCATTCCAATTTTATGCGTTTCTAACAGAAATCAATCCATTTCAATTTCACGAATAATTATTGAGATTTATTTTTTGTGTAGGACGTCTTATTTACTTCATGCAGATGGCTAAAATGAGATTTCTCTTATTCCAAATCGAAATTAACAAATTACTGAACAACCCTTCGATGAAAGCCGATCTACAAAAAGAGTTTGATGATCTTCTCAAATTACGCAAAGAGGGCTATGATATTTTACTTTATGAACCTAAAACTCGAGATGAAGGCTACTTGGCCGCAGCAATGCACAATGATGACAGGTCACTTCTGTCTATGAAAGAATATTTTGGGGTTATACCAGTGATCACTCCCGCTATGCTAAAATAATATTCTAAATCGAGGAATTGCCATAATATTGCATAGATTGATAGTTCAAAACACTACATAATCACTTAATTGTTAATTTTTTTAGAATTTTTTTGTCATTGAAAAATTAGGGTAGTTCCTTCGAATTTATATAGTAATGCACAAAATGCAGCAATCAAATATCAAGCTATATAGAAGCCATGCATTCCTTAAAAATGTTACCTATGTTTTACTTATTTCAAAATGTTACAATTACTTTTACTTTATTTGTGATATTTTTATAAAGTGTGATCCGATAATATAATATATTATATTATGACTTATAAATTGATTCTATGAATATATTTACTTATTATATTATATATAAAATCTACAAATAGATACGTAACCACAAACATAAAATGATAATAATATAATCTTCTGACACTTCTGAATTGACAATAGTGACGAAAAAACATGCGTAGGAACATGGAAGCCAATCCGTAATATTTATGGTTTATTAATTAGTCAAGTAAATATTAGCTATTGGTTACTTTTTTGCTTTAGCCTTGGCCTTGAAACGAGTAAGTGGATCGTACATTTTTTCTGTGTTGCCTTTTGAACTGCTATTGGGTGAATTATCACTGTCATCGTCTTCTAGGTTCTTCATGTTTTGATTTTTGTTGATCTTCTCGTAAATTTTTCATAGTCAATTCAGATCTGAGACCTTCCTTAATTTTTGGCACTTTTGCGTTCTTTCTTTTCTTTCGATGATTTAGTTGTATATCTGCTTTCTTGACATGTTTTGGTTTTTGTTCAATAGACTTTGCTAAATTATCCGTGTCCACTTCTCCAAGTAGACTATTATCCAGACAAATGAGTTCGGGTTGAATCTATAATTAAAATAAAAATTAAATAACTTAATTTCCATTTTCTATTGCGTGGAATTATGCTCTCTATATGATGAGAAATACTGATATGCTGATAGATAGTTCATGCCTTACCTTTTCAAGAAGAGATTTGACCTCGGCTTCCCTACGCTGCCGTTTTGTTTGAAACGGATTACGTTCCAAAGCATCATAATTAGCTTCTCCGGCACCTAAACAAAAATCATTACAAATTATGTACAAGATTTTTACTAGCCCCTGTTGCGTTTTTTACGTCATTTTACAATGCCCATATATTGTGCGCATTAAAATTACACACCTGGAATTATGAGTGATTCAAACCCACGATCAGTGCCAATACCAAGAATATCTTCGAAAGGGCAAAAGTTAATAGAGGAAATCTTGCTTGACGTAGTGTGCTTCATATACGCTTTCTGTTTGTATCCAATTTCTGCATAGACCTTCACAACACAAACACAATTAATTATGATACAAGTTACGCATACAAAGTAGATAATATGTTTGGCTTGAATTGAACTTATTATTGACGCAAACAAGCAAATAAGAATTTTGCACATACAAGGGCTTGATTAGCTATCGAAGCCGATAAAAGGCCTTTTTGACTGAAACATAACGAAGATGTTACTCCAACTTTTACTGACGACAGGGGTGTAAACGAATTTCTTAAATCCCATATTCTCAAAGTTCCATCCATTCCTCCTGTAGCCATTAATCTAGAATGTTCATAATAAATTATTATAACATACAAAAAACTACGAAAATAACAAGTTACATATGATTTACAATTTTTTGTCTATTTCGTTTATTATCAGTTTTCAAATATTATTTAAGGAAAATTGATAGGTAAAAGGTATAAACTGTTCACTACCTTCCAACTGAATCAATGGCGATGGACGATACAGGAGAGCCATGACATAAAATAGAAGCAAGAGATTTTCTCACTGATGGTGCCCATAGGGTAACTGTTCCATTCGTGTGTCCACAGTGTACAACTGCATTTGCTGGATTGGTTGTAAGGACACCTAATGCACCACCATGTGTCCCGTACTGTGCCACAATTTTACCAATAGAAACATCTACCCAACTCAAGAAACCTGTAATTCAACAGATTATTGTCAAAAATACATTTCATTACAATTAGAAGCAACACACATTTGATTTTTTAAAGTCAAATTACCTGATTGATGACCCCCTACAAGAAGAAAGTGATAAGGAAGAAATTCTAATTTCATTATACGATCCATCTTCTTTAGACAATGAATTTCGATCCCTTGGTTATCATAAATGTACGTCCATTCCTTCTGAGCGACTGCAAACATCATTTCATTATGTAACCATCTAAAAGGAGGAATCATGAAAGTAATTGCCATATTATTATTCATCCATACACTCAGAACATTTTCATTTTTCAAGCTCAGATCATAATGTTATCTTTAGCTCCTACGTTAAAAAAACTACTTACTTGACATCATGCACACTTTCCATAACGCTCATTTCACACAATGGTTTTTTTGACGTCCACTCAAAAGCAGCAATGTGACCTTTTCTACCACCAATACACAGGTAGCGACCATTTAAGGTATAATCAAGTTTATAAGGACCGAATTCCGGTAATTGCAGATTAAAACTTTTTGTTGCAGAAGCCACATCAACATGTTTGACTATGTCACACTGTTTTAACATCAATGTGTGTTCTCCTTCGTCAACTTCAATACGTCTAAAAGAAAATTAAGATTACAACTTTATATTTTATCGTCTCAACTTAGCTTGCCCGCTTTCACGCACAAAATGAAATCCATCATATGAAATTGAGATATAATAAGTGGAAATGAGTTACCCTGATTCTTCTGTCAATAAAATTTCACTTCGGACAGCATGTTCTACTCCTGATTGAATCTTTCCTTCATATTTCAGTATTTTCTCTCTCTTTACTCGAGATCGGATGTGGGACTTCAAAAATCGCTTGCTTTTTTCATTGAGGCCGGTACCCCTGGAGTGCTTTTTCTTTGCATTTTTGTCTAAAGGAACTTTTCCTGGAAAGGGATCATCCGTTTTTGATGATTTTGCTGGTTTCTTCTTCGAAAACTTGTTGGGTTTAAAGAATTTTGGCCGAACAATTCTGTTAGATGCAATTATAGTCTTAATTTCTACGGATGGAGACGATTCAACCGTTTCATCTTTCTTGGTCTTCCTCTGCGGGTATGTCTGTGGAGGTTCTTCCGGTTCAGGTCTTCTTTGTGGGGCAGTGTCGAAATATCTTGCAATCTTGCCCATCTTAGAACCTAATCGTCTTTTAACGTCCTCTTTGTTATCTTTCCTAAAAAATAAATGGGAAACTTATTGACTTATCCGTCACGTTACCAAAAAAAGCTTTAGTAAAAAATATTATATAAATATATTACTTTCTAACCAGTTACGTTTCAGCTGATCTTGATCGATTGACAAAAATTTGACAGTTGTTTCAAAATAGAAACTGCAAAGCAGGCAAGGTAAGCAAAAGATGACCGCAATAAAAACAAAACTGAAACATGTGCTTTGGCGTGATTTTCAAATTAGCGGTTTTCTGATTGCCACGATTTAGCAGTGTACGTGCACCTTTTAGCTGTTGCAAACTGTTGTAGTGTACAAACATGGACAGGTGACAAATTTCTATAGGCCGATTAGGATATACAGGCGCTATTCATTTGAAATCAGCATACGCTACGTGTCATTCGACCGATTGTCAACTTCATATAAAAGGTTAAACACCTTAGCATCTCATTCAGTGTCTTTCGTGGAACAAATCCATTTTTCGAAGGTTTGTCAATTTTATTTTCAGATTACTTTTACAAGTCTATAGTCTATTTAAAACTGCTGTTCATTTTCAATGTAGTTTTGCTGTTATCAGTCCAAACTAAACCAAACTTAACATAAAGTATTCTATTTCACATTTTTAACTGATTGTGCTTCCATATTTTATGATCTTTACATTTTTTATTTTAAATATTTAGGGGTTCGATTTTAGCATCCGATTTCCCCAGACCAGGAGACTTTTAGGTTGTAGAAGGTATAAATGCATTTGTTGTATACTTCATTTTTATTACTTTTGGGGTAGTTTCGTTTTCTTTAGTATGTGCATCATAATGTTACAATACTTTCCTTTTTGGTTTTCAGTACCTACCTTGCTCATTCAATATGTACAAACGCGAGTTTTTCGTCGCTCTTTTTCTAACTGTGGCGACAACAGCTATAAATGGTCTTTATGAAGGAGGTTCAGATGTCGTGTCACTAACAAGCAAAAATTTCGACCGAGAGGTTAAGAATGGAGATTCCTTGTGGATAGTAGAATTTTATGCCGACTGGTAATGATGCGTTAATATTTCATATTGATTCTTAGGTCCAGTTCATAATACATAATAATTGGTGTGCGTCATTTAAAGAACATATTTTTTCCAGGTGTGGCCATTGTCAACAATTTGCTGGGGAATACTCTAAGGCTGCTAGGGCTTTAAAAGGAGTCGTTAAAGTAGGAGCAGTGAATGCTGACGAAGACAAGTCTCTTATGGGTCAGTATGGCGTCCAAGGTTTCCCTACTGTAAAAATTTTCAATGGGAAAAAAGTAGAAGATTACAATGGAGCTCGTACTGCACAAGGTAGATATTGAATATTATGCATTGTAGATACGATTAGGTGGTTAAATCAATATATTATTATCAGTATCAGTATATGTTACTGTATATTGTAGTTTAGATTTTAGATTACAAGCGTGAAATAGTTTGATCTGAGATTGTGATCTGAGGATTAGGAGTGTTTGTATACCAGTGTTAGAAAAGAGTATTTATGATGTTTCCATTCACCACACATGAGCTAATCTGATTGTATGTGAAAAACGGGAACTATTTTTTTTCTGTGCAGGTCTTATTGACGCAGCCATGAAAGCTGTCCGATCTAAAGTCGAAGCACAATTCGGAGGAAAGACATCCGGTGGTGGTGGCAGTAGCAGTGGTAAAACGATATTTTAAGATTTATAGCTAGTCCATATCATAATCATAACCATGTATATGCAAGTACTTCATTTATTGCTTATTGTGCTAACGAATGTATTGATTGTTTTAGTAAATCATAAATTCTGGCTAAATTCTACGTACTAACCACAATATTTTTACGATATCATGCTATTTAGGAGGAGGTGATGACGCAGTTGTTGAACTCACGGAATCCAATTTCGAAAAGCTCGTTCTTAAGTCTGATGAACCTATTTTGGTCGAATTTTTTGCTCCATGGTACGATTAGCTAAAAGCTCTCACATAAGTAACAGACGTATTACGAACATTACGCAAATGATATTGGTAATTGAATGATTAATTATTAATTACCAATGAAGGTGCGGCCATTGTAAGCGATTAGCACCGGAGTGGGCTAAAGCTGCTAAAGAACTTAAAGGACGAGTTGTTCTTGGAGCTGTTGACGCAACTGTCCATGGAGGCTTAGCAAGTAAATACGATGTCAAAGGTTACCCAACCATTAAATTTTTCCCTGCTGGCAAGAAGACTGGACCAGAGGACTATGATGGAGGTCGAACCGCAGAGGACATTATCAACTGGGCATCGGAAAAAGCAGCTTCTTCTGCTCCTCCACCAGGTACTCCTTACGCTATTTACTTTAAAAGTAACTGTAATTATGTATTACGTGTGTCATTGTCATAAGGTTTTAATACTGGCAATGTTATTTTCAGAGTTGAACCAAATAGTTAAGGATGATGTCCTTAATGAGGCATGCAGTAAAGTCCTCTGTGTTGTGTCCGTTCTTCCTCACATTCTTGACTGTGACGCAAAATGCAGAAA